>JAWLRI010000180.1:4275414-4285760 GCA_034781795.1 Crypturellus tataupa | reverse complement strand
GCCCCTTCTGCGCGCGCCCCCCCGCGCTGCGCGTTCCCGTCCCGGCTCCTCCGGCCCTTCCGCACCTGCCCCCCTTGCCCCGCTAGCGGCCCCTGCGAGCGGCTCCCCCGGGCCGGCTCCTCTTCACCCCCGGCGCCCCCAGCCCCGTGCCCCCTCCCCGGGGCAGAGGGTCCAGCCAGGGTGCGGCAGGAGGTGCTCAGTGCTGCACGTGCAGCAGGGAGCAAAGAGGCTCTTCCCGCGCGGCAGCACCGTCTCTTGCAGCCCGGGCTGGCACCAGACATGGTGCTGGGGAGACCCACTGCGTCCTGCTCCGCTGCAGTTCCCAGAGGGACGGCAGCCCCGGCGCCGGGAGCGGAGACTTTCCCCAGGGACCGCAGCTGCCCTGGGGCTGTGGAGCCCGGCTTGGCTCTGCCATGGGTTTCACTCAGCCTGAAGGCGGCCGTGCTTGGAGAGGAGGCCCCCAGTGTTGCGGTCCCTGCTCGTTGTTACTGGTTTCCTGAGCTTTCCTGTCACCACATGTTTCACTTTCAAAAATAGATAATTCTCCCCCGTCTCATATGCGGGAGGAGGTAACATCTTCAAGAAATAACTCTTCTTCCTTCGACAGAGAAAAAACAAGCAGCCAGCCGAGTCGTGGGCTTTAATCCCTCTTCTCTGCATCTTCGCTCTCCCAAGGAGAGGACGAGGCTCCTGAGGCTTTAATTGCACCAAGGGAGATTTAGGGGGCACATAACAGAAGCTCTTTGACCGTGCAAGCAGTTCAATACTGGAACGGACCGCATGGGGACCTAGCAGCAGCCCCATCACCGGGAGGGCTCGGAAAGCAGAGATCTGGGGGACGACGATGCCCTCGAGGAGCAGGGGACGCCCGGTCCCTCTCCCAGGTCTGGCAGCTGCGTTTCCAGGGCCGGTGCCACGGGTCCTGCATCCTCTCCTGCTGCAAGCAGGAACTCTCTCCCCTGGACATCTGCCACCAGCCTCCTCTTTGCTAAGCCTCAGTGCCAGCAGTTGTTCCTGGAGAAAGAAGACCGGCTCCAACGGCCATCACCGCCGGCAAACGCTGTCAGGGGACATTGGAGGCGCCTGGAGACCTTCTGGTGGATGCGTCTGGGAGGAGCAATGGGAAGCACCTGCTTGTTGCCTCTTACACATCTCTTCTGGGGCTCCCTTGCCCTGCACGTCAAACCTGAAACCCCAGGTGACATTTGGACCACTAAGGCAAAGAAGCATCATCCAAAACCAACCACTGCATGCGCTTGTTGGACCAGTGTGTCGGGGCAGGGCCAGGTGTGCAAAACCCTGCCGAGATGCTCTCTAGGCACAAAAGATAGGCGAAGTTTGGGGTCTTTGGCCATCTGGGGACTGGGGGCTCTCAGCTTTTCCTCGCCTTGGTTTCTGCTAGTTCTGTGGTGAGTGCAAGGACTGCCAGGATCAAACTGCATCCAGTGGGTTTGGGGCAGCGCAGTCTGTTCGGGTTCCAGTGAGAGTTTCATGCTCTGAACCCACCACAAGGCTCATGTGGTTCAACCACTGCCTTCCCTCTGACTCCCCTGCTCTTGACTAAGGTCACCCGGGATGGGCAGCCTCAGACCCAGCAACATAATGTGCGTGAGCATTGATTTCCAGCAAGGAGCTGCATTATGAGATTAAATGTCTCATTTTTATTGCATGGGGAGGCAGAAAGCTCCGAAAATAAAACAGAAGCGACGTATTTCTGCGGCAAGGTGCTTGTGACCAGGAACAAGCGTCCCTTGTTAATCCAGTCATTTTAAGGTGAACTTTGAGAAACTTGTTGCTTGGTGGAGGCTGGTAAACAAAGTCGGAGCAACCGACCAAATAACCAAAGTTGGTTATTTTTAAGGAGCAAATAGGCTTTGGTCTCTAGCAAAAGCATCAGCTCTTCTGGCCCCGATGCCATTTAATACCAAAATTATAGGCTCACCGTGCCACAGAATATTACTAAAGCAGTGGACTAGTTTATTTCTAAAAAGGATTAAATAGTGAGATGTGAATAAAAACAACAGTGGCAGCTGCCCGGAGGAGACCGTGGCTCCAAGCACTGGGGGCCGGTGGCCCTGCATGGATAGAACTGACCTCCCTGCTCCGCTCGAGGCTGGGGGCTGCTCTCCTCGAGGCCCTGCCTCGACCCAGAATTGCTGCTTGGACATTAACTCTTCCCTGTGATAATCCTCCTGTAAAATACCTTCTGCCCAGCCTGCCGCTAGCCAGGGCTCCCCTGCCGCTGTCCTCCCGGCCATGGCCCGGGTCGCGGCAGCTCCCCGTCTGCTCGCAGAGGTTTGCTCCGGAGTCAGCTCCGGGCGGGCACTGCCGATTCCCGGGATGCTGCCAGCCGCCCCAGCTCTGCGGCTTCCCCGCTGCGTCTCTGCCGAGTTGCCGGAGCTCCGCTGGCCGCGGGCGCTCCATAATCCAGAGACTCGGCCTATGTATTACCATAGCGCTGGACATGGACTGTCTGCAAGCATGGGCTGCCTGGGAGCGCTCAGCACGGATCAGGTTTGTGGAGCTCAAACCGCCGGGCTCTCGTGCACCTCCACGGCCACCAGCCTTGCCTGGGCCCCCCATGCTGTCCCTGTGCTCAGCGTGTCCTCTGTCCCAGCACCTTGCACGTGCTGGCACGGCCCCACGCAGCCCTCTGCAAGGGACCCCTCAGCACCGTCCTCCGCGCGCTGCACCCGGAGCCCGAACTGCCGGGGATCCTGCGCAGAGCGCCCCGGCGCTGGGAGTGCTCACAGCAGGGCCCTGGGCATTTTATGATCACAAACTCTATTTTCAGCCTAATAAGGTTTTTATAGGCTTGGAAAGCTGTCAGCTGAGCCTCAGCCAGACACCAAGTACCTGCCATAAACTCCCTGGATTGCAACCAAAGGTGCTGCTCTGCTTTAGCAAGTTTTCGATTGCAGTCGCTTTTATTGGCTTGTCCATTTGTTTTGAGGATTCTGGCTTTCTTAAACTATAAAAAATATATTTAAAAAATAACATCCTTGCTTAATAACTTGTGAGGATATTTGCTGCGGACTTGTCACAAGCGAATCGGACGGAGCGTTTTCAGCTCGGATCAGGGATGGGAGGGCTGATCGCTGCTTGGAGGTGCTCCTGCACGGTCAGCGCCGCTGTGGTATGAATGAGCGCCCCGCGGGGTGCCAGGAGGGTCAAGGGTGGGAGCCAAAGGCTCTGGGAATGAATTGCAAGTATGAGCGGCTCTCCCGGCGCGCGCTGCACCCGCAGCTGCTCCCCTGGCTGTCAGGACAGCCGGGAAGGGCCCCGTGTGCCGAGGGTTTCCATGGGAAGCTGTGACGGTCCCAGAGTGCTGCGTGGGACACGGGCACACACTCCTGCCAGGAGCCTCTGGAGGCTGCAGGCACCAGCTGCCTTGAGCCATGCGTGACTCCAGCAGGATGCAGTTTTCCGTCCCCACTTGTGATGCTCCGCAGACCGATCCCTGCCTCCAGCCTGGGTGGCTCAGGTCCGAGGGCTGCAATTTCCCACCTTAGGAAGCTTTCCCACCTTAGGAATCGCCCTGTGAAAATGCTCCCAGCTTCTCTGTGCCTGCTTGCTGCTGGAGACTAAGTAAAATAAAAGGAGAATACTTTTTCTCTCTTGCAGTGAAAGCACCGTGTTGGAGCCATCTTCCTTCCTCCGCCTCAAAATTGCAAATTAAATTGTCTAACTTGTGTGCAGATACTTTCCAGCTGCTTCTCTCTAGACTTTTCTCTGAGAGGACAAATCTGGGGGTTGAGGCACATCCTCTCCAAACTACCAAGACAAAGAGGTTCCTGTTTTCGCTTGGCCCAGCTGTTCATGCCACGTCCCCGCCCTGGCCCTTCCTCTCAGCAGTGCTCCGTTGCTGGGCAGGGTCTCCAGGGCAGAGCGAACAGCAGCACAAAAGTCACAGCTGGCCCTAGCATCAGGGCTCCGGATCATGAAGCAGTTATAGGGAATCACATTAAAACTAGGCTTTTGCCAAGGCTGGGAAACTACCTGAGCTCAATGAGACCACAAATCTGAGGCTACTCTGGGGTCAGAAATGTTGAGCTAACTGTTATGTCTCTAGTTTGAGTCTCTCTGGGGCTGGGAGCTGAGACACCCAACAGCCAAAGGATGGGTATCCACACCTACGAGAAGACCTGAGTGGTTAAGCCTGGCTCTTCTCCATTTCTGGTTTATGAACCACACCTGGGTTGCTCCCTATATATGAGGGGACCGAGACCTGCTCAGGCTGTTTGTGTTGCTCCTGGCTCCCAGTGAGTGCCTGTTAGTGCTGCTGTCAGGGAGAGCACCTTGTTTCTGCCATCAGCACCAGCGTGGCCCTGTTTCGGACCAGCACCACGGAGGGAGCAGCTCCTGGGGCTGAGCGCCCTGAAAGGACTCGAGGGGTGATGAGGGGGTGGGCTGCTCTTGCGCAGCATGTTTGGCCTGGGGATGCTGCAGTGCTGGAAGGGGCTGGTAAAAGATGCCTGTTCTTCCCAGCTGCCTTATGGTAGTGCTGGAGAGCAATGGCAGTGGATGGCATGGAGCTAACCCAGGTCCTGTCCTTAGGTGTCCTCTGTGCGGTGCTGGAGCCAGAGGACAGGCTGAACCAGTGTGTGACTGTGCTGTGTCCTGCTCTACCAGACAGCACTGCAGCTCCCATAGCCTCTCAGGAGCCTCCTCCCAGAGCTCCCCACCCTGAACTGTCCCATCTCTGCACCCCTAGGCCTTTCTCCCATGGGAATATCAAGGGACTGTCCTCTGCATGCCCAAGGACAGTTACATTACAACTGTGAGCAGCGCAGTGTCGTGGCGGTCGAGCTGCCAGGGATGTCCTTAGCTCTGATCCCACATGGGTCCCAAGCTAGACGGCATCACTTATTTATAACTGCCTGGCTTGCAAAAATAGTATTAGATGGACAGCCTCAAGTGTTTGTGTTCGATGTTGCTTGGTTTATGTGATTTGCTTTTTTTAGCAACCTGGTTAGTCTCCCAGATGTCAAAACTCTCTCTTTAACATAGCAAAGAGTCTGTCTTTTTCAGTAAAATATTCTCCAGCAGCATCCAATCCCAGGCACATTTGCCATATTTCCCCAGGCCGCAATTACCTATATTCCTTTCACAGCCCAATCAATAGCCTCAGCAAATGCGATAAACTGTCAGGTTAGCTCTCCCTATGGCCAAAGGTACTTGAAGAATGAAATCATCCTGAAGAAACCAATGTCTCTCACCGAGTTAGCAACTGCTGCGACCTTTCAGCACTGAGTGATTCATCCCACTTCGAGTGTGCTTGGTCTCCCACCCTGCTGTAACAGCAGCACTGGATCCTGCTCCCCAGCACTGTGGGGACCTGGACCTGCAGGTGCCCCTTGGCTCCCTCTCCCAGTGTGAGGCTTTTTCCTCCAAAATCCCCTGCGTGTCCTGGCAATGTGCAGGCTCAGTGAGCAAGGCTGGAGGCTCATGGTGAGGAAGGAAGAGCTGAACCCCTCCTCTCCCTTCCTGCTCTCCCCACAACCTCTGTTCCTCTGTGCTTACCTGCTGCTCATAGGCAGAAACTAGTGATGTTTTCTTCTTGCTCGGTGTTTTGCACACTGAGCCAAGCTGTTTTTCACTTTCTGGGGGGATGAGGGGGTGAAAGCATGTGCATGTGCCTGTTGATGTGGCCTGAAGAGCTTTTCTGGACTGTCAGCTTAGAAGTTCTCTGCTGATGTAGCAAATCTTGATTGTGTTTGAAGATCTTTAGTGCTGAGGCTTATGTAACAAAACAAGAAATGCTGCCAGATTTCTGGGCCTCATCTTCATCCCCTCAATGTCACCAGGAGGATTCCCACCCAGATGGATTTGGGTGTTGACTCCACAGTGGGTGAAGGAGGGAAACCCCTCCATTGGGGTCCTTTGGGGCCAGAGGAACCCTTGGTGCAGCAGGGAGGCTGCAGGGCTGTGCTCAAAAGCAGGCATTACCCACAGGATTCCCCTTGTCTGCTTTTAGGTGTCTTGAAGTTTGACAACAAATGGTCAAAGAAAGGGATGGGAACATTCAGCTCATCCTAAGCCAGGAGTTCCTGAGAACTGAAATGAGTTCCTGGCTTCCCTGCAGGACAGCCTTGCACCACGAGGACATTCACCTTGGCTGAGGAAACCTGACTGTGCTAAATGGCCTCTGTGGCCGAAGGGGAAGGACTCTGCTCAGAGCTGGTCCACACAGAGTGAAGGTGCCAGCTTGGCCCTGGCGCAGCACACTCAAATCTCTGCATGAGCGGGCGCTGCCTGGGAGCCACAACTCAGCCTGGGTGAGGATCAGAGCAGGGCCCTGGGCATGGTGAGTGGCACAGACTGAACAGGAGCAGGCACTGAGCACAGCAGGGACAGAAGAATCGTAGAATCCTTAGGGTCTAGAGATCATCTAGTTCAACCCCTCTGAACAAGGGCGGGTCACCCACAGCATGTGGCACAGGTCTGCGTCCAAGCGGCTTTTGAAGATCTCAGGACAAGGAGACTCTGCAACCTGTTCCAGTGCTCTGCCACCCTCATGGCCAAGAATTTTTTCTTTAACTTCCTGTGGAGCTTTTGGTACTTCAGTCTGTGTCTGTTTCCTCTTGTCCTATTGTTGGCCCCATCCTCCTCTCTCCCTCCCTTGAGGTATTTATAGACACTGATCAGGTCCCCTTTAGCCTTCTCTTCAGGCTGAACAGGCCCAGCTCCCTCAGTCTCTCCTCACAGGGCAGATGTTCCAGGCCCCGATCATGCTCTTGGCCCTGCACTAGGCTCTCTCCAGCAGCTCCACATCCCTCTTGTACTGGGGAACGCAAAACTGGACACAGAAGCAACAAAGTAGGTCACCAGATCCACTGGGAGATGCGATGTCTCTTGTATGTGGATCTCAGCAGGATGGAAGAGCTGGGCAGCTTTTGGGAGCATGAGTATTCCTTCAGGCAAGAAGGGAGGGCTTTGGTAAAGCTCTACGGAGGTCCTGGCTCCATGGACTTTGTGCAAACAAGAGGCCAGACCAGGTCCTGGTGTCCTGAAGGTCTCCCCCACTGCAGGGACACAACAGCATTTCCTCATTTGTGAACTCAAGCTTTGCTTTTTGATCTCTCCTAGATGAAGTAGGAGCCGGCAGTTTCCAGGATGCTCAAGTGCTTTGCTGGAGCCCTGCCAGGCGCTAAGCGCATCTCAAGGACTCACTTTGGTCCCTCGTGGCCCAGCCCTGCTCTGCAGGGGCAAGGACCTGCACCATGGATGGTCTTGCTGGGTGACCGGCATGCAGGACTCCAGCAGCTCCTGCTCTGCAGAGCCCCATGAAACTCATTGCCTGCTCTTGCAGCAGGCAGCCCCCTGCTCCAGCCCACAGAGCAGCTGTCTGTGTCTTCCTGTAAAGCTCTAGAAGAAGCCAGACGACACGCAACTGAGAGCATTAATGTTTATTTGCACTCCAGCTGCATTAGCTGTCTTAGCTGCAGCTCCTTCAGCGGCACAGCCAAGGTGGGAAGGCAGGATGCATTGGGCTTTGTGCCAAGCAGTGCAGAGTTCATGGGCTGGCACTGTCCCAGCACCGTTTGGTTTTAACAGTTATTAAAAATCACATTGCTCTTCTCGCAGGAACTGAAATGTGTGAGCTGTTAGCACATACATGAGAACAGCAAGAGGAAAAAGCAACTTGCTGCTCGGCAGCTTTTGCTGCCCCAGCAGCAGGGCCCCCGTCCCCTGCCAGCCACCCACGCTGCAGCCAGCGCAGCCCCTGTCCCTGCTGTGTGATCTGCCCTTCGTGGGACTCCAAGCCCACCTTGCCTCTCTCCAAGCAAGGCTGGGAGGAGGACTGTAAAGCAAGTACTGCTTAAGATGTGCAGAAAATCCATTTGTAGCATAAAATAAAGCAGCAAGCTAGGATACCTGACTCTCCTTGGGTTGGTGGATGTCTTTGCCCCTTGAGCAGTGGTTTCAGGACAGCTGCATGACAAGCACTTCTGAATACTTCCTAGGCTAAGGGAAACTCACAGCTTCCCACCCACTGCTTAATGCACGTGGTTGAAAGCACTAGATGTCTAATTGTGAAAGCCTGGTTATTTTTACAAAATTATCAGGCGTTTCCACCCTTGCAGTGAGGCTTGCAGGCCATGGGCAGACATGCAAACACATGGCTGCTGTGCTAGCTGCTAGGCTAGCATGGGCACAGGCACAAGCAAAGCTGGGTGCGAAGGCTCTACCACAGTCTGATCACAGTGCTCACATCTACAAGCCTACATAAAGAAAAAAGTAACCACTTTTCAGACACTATAGTGTCAAACCTGCAGTGGGTCAGGTGCTATTGACAGCAACACTAATGGTCACAAATTAAACTATTAATGGCCACAGATTTAATGTTTGATCCACAGCTATCACTAGCCCAGCTGCAGTCAGGTTAACACATGCATATCAGGTGTGTCCCTGCATGTCTAGTATTCTAATCATGCAAGGCCGGATGCAAGAGCAATATGCAGCCACCCACCTGAAGATTTAGAAAACCTGGGCTTTGCCTGTTGAAACCAGTGGTTCAGGTTTCTGCAGTTGCCTCCTTCCAGAGCACCAGTCTCCAGAAACTCCGAAATGCCAGTTCGTGGCTGTCTGCGCTACGCTCTTCTGGAAAGGAGTGAGTAATGCTAGAATATATTTTCCTTCCTCAAACGAGGTGAGCAACAGAGGAACAGCACAGGTCCTAAAGCGGCTCAGTCAGCCAGGAACAGCTAGCGCAAGAACTGGCACAGCTTAGTCATGTATTTAATATCTGATGTTTTTATGAACGTTTCTATTTTTGAAGCACTTCCCCCTATTTCTTGCCTTTCAGTGCTCCTGCAAGGTAGGGAGTTGTGTCCCCTTGCTCAGAGTCCCGTCCCCGGCCTCTACCTGGAGTGGGTAGCTCAGAGCTCGTCAGAAACCTGCTGCTCGCAGAGGATGAAGTTGAACTTCCTCTCGTCCGTGTGCTGGCTGCCTTCGCTCCGGAACAGGGAGCGCAGAGAGTGGCTGGCCCTTTGCCGCAGGGTCCTCGCGAGGGACATGCCGTCCTCGCTGGTCATGATGTAGAGCAGGGGGTTCAAGGCGCTGTTCAGGCTGGCCAGGCCGCGGGTCACCTGGTAGGAAACGTAAATGTTCTTTGAGGCCTGCGTGCAGGTCCCTTTCTGCTGCCAGCGTCGAGACAACAGGTTGACGTTTCTGAATATGTGGTAGGGGAGGAAGCAGAGCGCAAAGAGGACCATCACGACTATCACCAGCCTGATGCTTCTTCTCCGCAGGTTGGCATCCACGGTGTCGTTCCTGCAGAGCACCACAACTACGTGCCCATAGCATCCGATGATGATGAGGAAGGGGATGACAAAGCCGATCACGGTGACGGCCGCAGTGTATGGCAAGTAAGTGCCCAAGCTCTCATCGTCTGTCGTGTCATGGCACTTAGCCCCTGCTGTGTCCATTTTGCTGAAGGTGAAATCAGGAGCTACCTGTACGATGACCCACACCCAGACCATGACACTGAGCCACAGAGAGGAGCTCGGAGCCTGGCACCTGCCCCGCATCTTCATGGGGTGCACGATGCCCAGGTACCGGTGGACGCTGATGCAGGTGAGGAAGCCGATGCTGGCGTAGAGGTTGAGGTGGAAGAGGCTCCGCGTGAGGTGGCACCAGACCGTGCCGAACACCCACCGCCTGCTCTGTGCGTAGTAGCTCACCAGGAAGGGCAGCGTGCTGACGTAGAGCAGGTCGGCCAGGCCCAGGTTGCCCACGAGCAGGCTCAGGGCGCTCCGCCGTGGCCGGGCACAGAGCTGCCACAGCCCCAGCCCATTGCCCACCAGCCCCAGCGGGATCACCACCAGGTAGACGGCGGGCAGGTAGTGGTGGGCGAAGGCCGTGTTCACGGCACACGTTGCCTTGCTGGCATTGCCGGGAGGCCAAGTCCAGTTCGGAGCAGCCTCCGTGGACATGGGGCTGGGCAGCAGCGGGGGGCAGTACCTGGGGGGCAGTGGTGGTTCCTCTGGCTCTGTTTCCTCACGCCGGATGGTGCCCTTGGGTGATGCTTGCGCTGGTGCCCGGGGGTGGCGGTGCCTGCAGGAGCCGGTGCCTGGTGAGGGGAGTGAGAGTGAGTTCCCGGTGCCCGCGGGAGGTGCTGCCAGCGCCGCGGAGCGGTGCCCCAGGCCGGCAGCAGCGGGAGGAGCGCGGTGCCCACTGCTCCGAGCTGTAGTCGGGAGCGCAGGGCCTGCCACCCCGGAGCCACGGAGCGGTGCCCGGGGCCGCAGCGGCGGCCAGTGCAGGGGAGTGTGGTGCACGGGACCACAGCGGTGCCCGGAGCCGCGGAGCAGAGGCCGGGAGCGCCGGTGCCCGGAGCGCGGTGC
>JAWLRI010000180.1:4251116-4275314 GCA_034781795.1 Crypturellus tataupa | reverse complement strand
GCCGCCCGGACTGGCGGCAGCGTCTCGCACAGGGCATCAAAGCATCAGCTTTTGAGCTTGTTTCCCACTTCTTGTGTCGCATTTGGCGGCGGAGGGGGGGGGGAACCCATCCCTGCAGAAGGGAGGCAGCCAGCTGGGGAACTCCCACCCCGTACACGCGCCCGGCACCTTTTCTCCTTGTCCCGGCGTGGGGCTGCAGAGCCCAGAGCCGCCCGAGCTCCCTGGGGCGCCCCAAGGAAGGGGCGGGCCAGGGGTGAAGGTCAGAGCGGCTCCCGCGGGCCTTGGCCGCGCTCCAGCAGCCGCCCGGGCCATGCGGGCGCCCGGAGCAGCCGCTTGCCGCTTCCGCCTTCCTTCCCGTGTCCCTGCGCCTCCCTTGTGGGGCGCAGCCGCAACCTGCCATTGCCGCCTGCTTGTGTCAGTCCCCCCAGAGCACACAGTTTGGTTTCCACCTCCTCCCCTGCAAGATTTTTTTGACAGGAAAAGCAAGATATGACACAGAAGATGCCCAGATATCACAAGGGTGTCGCAAGAGTTGAAGGCAGCAACTGTGAAGAGGACCCCAGGTTTCTCAGTCCTCATTTCCCAGCTCCTGTTTTCACCTGAGCGAGGCTGGGGGATGCTCAGGATTTCCCGCATGCTGAATTAAGGGTGATGGGAAAGGCCAAGCTACTTGTGTGAGAAGACAAAATGGAGCCTCTGTTTTAAGGAGAAATGCCCCAAACTTTGGGAGATGCTGCTAGGAGGAGAGTGGGGGGATACAATTAAAACTCAGTGACCAAAACTTTGTGTCAACAATTCTAGGCTGGCCTATGTGACACAGTGCTGCAGTGACAAGCCTCCAAATTTCCAAGTTTTACCGCACAGGTGTTTGTTTTTTTCTGTCAACACTGAAGTCTTCGTATGTGGAGAGAGGAATTTCTTTCAAGTAGTGTCTCCTAATAGTGTGTGTGCTGAAATCAGGGCTCTCTGTATTCCAGCCTCCTATTTATAAAGTGACATTTTCAAATAGTCATTGTGAGTATTACAGTGATTGGAGAGACACAGGGTGTATTTCCCAGAAGCAGACCAATTCATCCCCAGAAAGAGAGGGGAAAAAAATCACAAAGCATTAAAGGTTTAAACTAGATTTCATGCGCAAGCATGAGAGCAGCAACTGCTTTCTGTGAATATTCACTTAGCAGCAATGTAACCAACACCTGGTCTCCTAAGAACATGTTGATTTTTTTGATTTCTGCAGTGATATATTCTAGGTGAGGCATCAGTGCCACCTTTTATTTCTTAGTAATTATATATTTATCTGTGGGAAGCAGCTACCACAGATTATGCAGATTGGAGCACATTTGTTGCACAACAGGAACATTTCTTGTCCCTCAAGCACTGTGTAAGTGCACACACGTGTTCTGTGCCTTCCCCCAGGGAGCAGGATCTGGCCCTAGGTCAGGATCTATGATCTGTCCCTGATTACATCAGGGCATCCCTGGAGGATGGAGAAGGAAGGAGAGGGATGCAGGAGGATGCATGAGTGGGATGGAAGGGGAAGGAGGAGGATGTTATCTTTGGAATTTGTTTTCCCCTTTCCTGCCTTCACTTGGGTGTTAGGTGGTATGTCTGGTGCTGCAGAGCATCGTCTCCCGCGTCTGTGCTCCCCACTGCCGCAGCCCTGCCAAACCACCAGCGCTTTGGAGAGGAGAGGCCAGGCGGAGCAGGAAGGTTCGTGTTTATTCTGGAGGGTGCCTTGGAGCTGCCATGGGGAAGATGCCTCTGCCCATGCCCAGGAACGTGGCTGTGTGTTGGCTTAGTGGATACTGTGGGATAACAGCGTGTGGGAGCCGTGGAGCTGGGCAGCCCCAAGCGGAGATGACCTGAGATGTGGTTAGCTCGTGGCTGGGGAGGGGAGAAGGGTGCTGAGGTGTCCCCGGGCACGTGGCGGGTCCCACAGCTCCTGTGCTGGCTGGAATCCCCCTCTCTGTCCCATCCATTGCCCAGCGGTGTCAGAGGCTGCTCTCACTGCAGGGGATGCTCCCAAAGGGGAACTGCCACGTCCATCTTTCCAAGCTGCCTCCTCCTTTGCTCCATCTCCTGTCTGCCCAGAGTCTGAGCACATGGTCTCTGAGGAGCCTCGGATGTGACATCCGGCAGCCCGTGGGCTCTGAGGGCTCCCAAGGGCCCAGGAGTTGTTGCCCAGCGTTTATTGGCTAAATGGCGATAGGAGCCTGAATGAGGGAGCACACATCCCTAAGCCGCCCAGCGATGGGAGCGGGGTGACAAGGGTCTGTCCCACGCCTGCCGCGGGATGCAGCTCCACGCAGGAGCACATGCACAGCGAGGCTGCAGCTCCTGCCTGGCACCTCTGCTCTGCGCAGAGGTCTTAACAGCTTGTGTTCACGCCAAGAATCAGGGAGATGCATGTGCAGCGGGAGAACTGGAGCCAAGTGTGTCCGCTGCTTTTCCCTTTGGTCCTGATGCCTCCTGCTCTAGGCTCTCCCTGACTGCAGCATCTGACCTGGCCATGCCAGACTCCTTGTCATGCCTCTTTCCTCCCTTCCTCATGACTTTACTCCACTTCACTTTACCCTGCCTTGCGGGAACAGTTCAGGCTGTCGGGAGACAGCCTTGACTCATCTTTGCACTTTGTTTTCTCATTCCTTGCCTTTGCTTTGGCCTTAGCCTGTAGGGTTTGCACTTGGGTGTTAGGTGGTATGTCTGGTGCCGCGGAGCGTCGTCTCCCACGTCTGCGCTCCCCGCTGCCGCAGCCCTGCCAAACCACCAGCGCTTTGGAAAGGAGAGGCCAGGCGGAGCAGGAAGGTTCGTGTTTATTCTGGAGGGATGCGGGAAGGTGCCGTGGAGCTGCCATGGGGAGGACGCCTCTGCCCATGCCTGGGAATGTGGCTGTGTGTTGGCTGGGTGGATACTGTGGGATGAGTGAGCGTGTGGGAGCTGTGGAGCTGGGCAGCCCCAGGCGGAGATGACCTGCGGTGCGAGGCCCGTCCTGCCCATGCCGTCCTGGCGGGCCAGGCAGTGCGGGTCCCGCAAGGGCTCTGGTCTGTGGGGTGTTTGAGACGTCTCAGCCCCTGTGGAGCTGCACGCGGGGCTCGTGGTGGATTAACAGCATCACCTGGCCCTGTGCCAGCCCATCCTGGGAACGAGCAATTCCCGGATTTGCGGGCCGGTTTCTGTGAAGGAGTCAGGATCTCTCTGGCTCCCAGACCTCTGCACATGCCTCCCATTGCCCAGGTTGCTGCCTCCCCTCTCAGAGGTGAAAACGGGGCAGGATGCAGCCCTGGCCTGTCTTGATGTCTCTCTGGGAAGACCTGGAAGCCACTGTGGGATGGTGCCTGGCTTGGGGCTGGCCCTGCTGCTGGTGGACACCCACATGTGTGTTGAGGTGGCACCGTGAGTCAGCAGGCTGGCACCAAGGGCACTGGCTGCTCGAGTGAGAATGGGACCGCTGGAGAGAGCCGGCCCAGCCACCTGCCCATCCTTCTTCCATGTCCCCTTCAGCAAAGGGCTTTCCCGAAGCCTCGTCCTGGGAATTGCCCTAATCCCCTAGCATTGCTGCAGTGACCATGTTACAGCAGGAGTCCCCAGCAGGAGCCTCTTGCTACTGCACTGGCTGGGGCTCGAGGACTTTCCCTGCTGGACAGTGGCCCTACCTGGGGGAACAGGGGTGCACACGAGGGGCAGGTGCTGCATGAAATGGGGTCTCAGTCTCAATTTTCCACCCTCCTTTGCAGCCAAGGTCCATCTGTTCTTCCTGGTTTCCTAGGGGAAGTGTCTTCCATCTCCACTGAAAATGCAGCGCTGGGGGCTTGTGTCGGGCTCCTGGCTGGGGCAAGTTGTTGGCTCCAGGCGGCGAACAGGGCGGGCGTCACTACGTGCGACCTCCTCTTCCCCTCTGGAAAGGCAAAGCAGATGGTGACACAGAGACAGGAACACTGCGAGCTGTGACACCGTGGAACCGTGCTTGATGGCAGCAGGGGCAGCTGGCCCAGGAGAGCTCTTGCAGCACCGCAGCAAGGTGGTCTTGCACCCTGGCTGCACTAGGTCTGAACCAGGTGCACTGAAGCCTTGCTGCTCAGGAGAACCTGGGAGCCACAAACATGTCCCCTGCTGCACGGGCACTTCAAACCAATCCTAGCTCAGGGCCACATGGTTTCCATCTGTGTTCTTGGATTCTGACCTCCAGAGATCCCTGAATACAAGCCTGCACTTGCCATCCCACAGCTGGGGTAAGTTTCCCAAGCGTGGCCTCAGGAGACGGCTTTTCTGGCCCTGAGATGTGGTTAGCTCATAGTTAGGGTTCGGGGAAGGCTGCTGAGGTATCCCCAGGCACCTGGCAGGTCCCTTGGCTCCTGTGCTGGCTAGAAATCCCTATCCCTGTCCCACCCATTGCCCAGAGGTGTCCAAGTCCCCAGAGGCGCCACTCACCACCGGGGATGCTCGTGGCAGAGCCTGGCAGGGCCTGACCATGCAGAGTCGTCGCTGCGTCTCCAGCCGGCAGTGGCGGTTCTGGTTGGACACGCGGCTGGAGAAGCCCATGCCGCAGGTGGCCGAGCAGGCGCTCCACTCCGTGCTCCACTCCTCGCAGGGGTAGAGGAGCCCCGGGATCCTGGGTGCTGTGTGGGAAGAGGAGAGGAAAGGGTGGTTGGAGCCCAGGATGGGTGCTCTGTGCCCAGCTGGCACCCATTTGGGAAGCAGGTCATGAATATCTGAGGGTGGGTGTGCAGAGAAACATCTCCCGCTGATGCTCCCAGCGTAGGGTGCTGGGGAAGGGGCTGTTCCCAGACCACAGAAGCGCCCGGCCGTGCTCTGTGCATCACCTGCCGCTGCAGCCGGGGGCAGCTCCTGGGTCTCGCAGATCCACTCCTGGCAGCACTTCCCCGGGACGTCCACGCGCCGCGGGAAGGGGCAGTCCGGTGTGGGCAGGCGGACGTCCTCCTGGCACAGCGGGACGCAGGTGACGCCTCCGTCGGAGCAGCGGCACTGCAGCTTGCAGCTGGGCTGGAAGACCTCCCCATCTCGATAGACGCGGCCGTTCACTTCGCAGTTCTCCTCGTCGCCCTCAACTGCAAGCGACAGCCAGGGACAAAGTTAGGGTCAAAGAACTGGTGAGTTGTGGGTGTCCAAGGGGTCCAGGACACTTGAAGGGCACCTGTGCAGCTGGCACTGGGGGAAGCTGCTGCTTCTACCTGAGCTGCCTCCTGCCTTGCTGCATCTCTGACCTTGGTAGAGTCCAACCATGGCTCTCCTGGCCTCCAGTTAGCCCCAGATGTGGCATCTGAGTGCCCACAGCTCCAAGGACTCCCGTGGGACCAGGGTTTATTCCTTCCACCTTTCCTTGGCAGTGCCTGCTCCTCCTTGAGCCCGAGCTGAGTTCACCCCATGCTCCAGCACCTGGGGACCCCATTCCCTGTCAGCCACCTCCTTCCCTGCTCAAAGCACCCCCATCCCAAGCTGCACATGCACCAGTGCTAGCAAAGCTGCTCCTGGGGCTGGGATGGCTCTGCCCGCGCAGTCGGGCGGCCCGGAGCGCCCCGGGCCGGCAGCGGTGCTCACAGTTGCAGGTGCCCGCGGTGCCCGCGCGCGCCGCGCTGTAGTCGCAGACGAGGCCCTGGCTCTGGTCGCACACGGCGAGGAAGTCGCAGGGCTCGCCCAGGCGCCGTGCGCAGACCTTGCAGCAGCCGCAGCCGTCCAGGACGAGGTGGGAGCCGCGGGGGCAGTGGGGGGGTGCCCAGGGGCAGTAGCAGGGTCGCTGGCACAGCTGGGCACACACCTGCAGAGGAAAAACAGCCCCGTCACTGCTGCCAGCAGCTGCTGCTTCCCTGCAGACACCAGGACCCCTCAGCCACGGCTGGCTGGGCACAGCTTTTCAGTGGAGGGAGCCTCAGCCTATAGGAATGGGGCAAAGCAGCCTGGAAAACTGCTGTGCCCGTTGAGCTCAACTATGACGTGAACGACCACAGTCGCCTGAAGGATGGAGCGCACATCCGTACCGTGAGGCAGCATCCTCGACTGCTCTGGTCAGCTGGGCAAGTTACTCCTTGACTGCTTCACGTGCAGCTAAATCTCCGGACACCGAGGCAAAATCTCCCCTCCTGGTCAGTCTAATCCCTTTGGCAGTGATTTGCCTGCATGACAGCTGCTCTGCCAAGGCTGAGCACTACAAGGGTTCACCCAGCCCTTCTGTGAGTACTTATAGCTCATTCTGCAAGCGGACCAGGCACAGGCACTGCTGAGGCTGCCCAGAGATGGAGGGACTCAGCTGCACCCTCTTGGGTTTGGTTACCCTGTCTCTCTCAAGTCTCTTCCCTTGTCACCAGTTGTGACATGGCTGGGAGGACAGGGAAGGTAGCTATGCCTTCAAGAGGCCATGCCCTCTGCTTTCCTCATATGTAGGAGATCAGGTGGCCACCTGCTTTATCACCATGTCAGTGCTAGTAATTGGAGATGAAATATATCCAAAATGGCCTGGAAAATATGCATATTCCTGTTTAATTAATGAATTCCCTAGTTACCATCACAAAGATCACAGTAAGAACCATGGCAGCAACTGAAGGACTATCTCTGGTGACAGGAATGGGGTTGGAGATACCCTGGGACACCGATGATTCCTCAGACATGCAGAGTGCACTGAGGGCAGCATCATTTCTTCAGTTACTACTTCCCACAACAGCCAACTGCCTTTTTTTTTTTTTTTTCCCATCTTTCAGGAGGTTACTATTACAGATTGATGCTCTCAAAGATTATTGAGGCCAACTCCATTACTCAGTTTCCCTCTGCCCCTTGCAATTAGCTTGGCTTTGGCTGACAGTGTCTCCTCTTAGAGATCTAAACTGACTATTAAGAGTCAGACAAGCATGAAGCTGCCACAATATCCCTGCTTGGAGAAGTTTATCTGGAGGATTGAAACAGCAATTAAAAGAATTTGCAACTGAAATAACCTGAAGTTTTCAGCTTTCTGCTCTCTGCACAGGCCACTCTGTCACACACAGTCCAAGAGGAAAAAAGTTACCAGGACAATGCAGCTCCTGTAGGAGGCATCAGCTCTGCGTGAGCAACACAGGGGAAAACTGAGTAATAGTGAGGCTGGTGCTGGCCGCTTGGCCCTCCGCCCGGCGGCTCGAGCCCAGTGCGAGGGCTCTGGAGCAGGAGCTGCGCGGGCAGGGGGACGCACAGGAGCTCCCGGGAAGGGGCGAGCGGAGCGGAGCGCATCCCTGCCCTCCTGCGTGCTCCACGGACCTCTGGTGCATTAGGACCCTGCTGCTCCGTGCCACGTGTCTGTCTGACATTGCTTTGCCTCTGAGACAGCACGGATAAATCCCCTCTGCTTGCAGGCTCTGCATGGGGCCAAGGGCTCTGAGCTGGGATTTTGCAAGAATCAGGCACTTCCCTGGCTGCTGCTACGCACCCCAGGACCCCCGTCCCTTACCTTGGAAAGGGCGCAGAGCAGGGAGAAGAGGAGAAGCTGCCTCTCCAGCTGGAGCCTCATGCTGCTCTCTCTGCTGCCACTTCAGCACATCCCCCAGGCACTCTGGAGGCAGCAGTGTGTCCGCAGGTTTTAAAGCCCCGGGTCGGTCCTGCTGGTGTTTATACTCTCCCTGCTCTGATGTCACTCACAGGCTCCAGTATAAACATGAGTAGGTTTGGACAAACCTCAAGCTTTGCTTTTTTTTCCCCTTTTCTTTTCCTGCCCACATTCCAGCTGACACTTCCACTCCCCTCAAGGTGAGAACATGTTCTCCATGGAGGCAGAAAGCAAAGAGCAGGGACCCTCAGCCTGGGGGCTGGAAAGCCAGGCTGGTACATCCGAGTCTGGCGTGTGGAGGGAAAGTCTATGCCTCATCCTGCTGATGTAAATCTGCCCAGGTAGACCCTAAGTCTTTCTCCTGGGTTTCACACAGCACCTTTGCCTGGTCCAGATATCCATGAGTCAAACATCGGGAAAATGCAAACTGCTTTCAACTTGAAAGATTTACTCTGATCCCAGAGCTCCTCTCCCCAGGACAGTCTGTCCTGCACTGGGGTATTGCTACAACCAAGCAGCAGCAGGGAACTGCTCCTATTTTTCATGCTGAGCCTAGTGCATGGTAGGAAAGCTGCCTATGAGAGCTGAAGCTACCTGTGTCGTACAGAGCCCTCAAGTCAAAGGCAGGATCAAGACCTCTGTTTTTAAGGAATGATGTGCTTCTGCTCCGGGGACCTGTAGCTGCAGCAGTTGCACCAGGCTTCCTAGGTGCATTGCCATTCCTAGTTTCTCTGACATATCAAGAATGAGAAAGGGATTTGCTGTGGTTGTGGTGCCAACAAGGTATCCACAGTGCAGCACACAGCGCCCAAGGGCCAGTGCAGGTTGCAGGTGAGGTCTGGCTTTTGCAGCAGCACTACTAACTTTAAGCCTTGTAAATCCAAGTTCAGCTCCTGAAAAAAAACATATGATCAGCTTAAACCATCATGAGGATTAGAAGTCTAGCTTTGGGGGATAAGAAGGGAGTGCATTGTGTTTGCCCACCATGGCTTCCTTTTAAGTTTGCCCTTTGCAAGCTTCCTTCCCAGCTGCTGGGGCTGAGGAGTTGAGGCTGACTCTTCAGGAAAGAAAAAATCTCAATTCCTTCAGCAGTCGGAGCCCTTCCTTTAGGCCAGCAGCTCCCTGATTTCATGAGAAGATAGAAGAAGGGGAATTTATGGGGCACACGTGTCCTGTAGTTCTGCTGTGCTCCTCTTGCACCTCCAGTGACTGCAGGCTGCTCCGGGAGATGGGGACACAACTTTGGTGCAGGGGATGGATCTGAGCAGGCTGCACACACCAAGACTTTATCCCTGTCTCCCAGGCAGGCATGATGAGAGCTGCTCTGGGAATTACAATAAATACTGGCAAACATGCAGGAGGGGCTAAATGCCATTTAGGCAGGGCACCAGTTACAAAGTTACAGTTATGAGTGATGCCCCAAATCCTTTCTTTCTTCCACCCAATTTTCCCTTCCTCCTTGCCTTTCTTTTTTTTTTTTTTTGGCTGCAAAATGAGATTGTTTGGAAAAAGAAGGTGACAAATCCTTAGTCACTTGCACAGCGATGCTAGATCTCAGCTTGTTGGTACATGAGATCCCCGCAGCTTGGAATAGCTGCAGAGCGGGAGAGCAGGAGTGTCCAGAGCGCAGCTGCTCTGCGAGGCCCGGAGGAGGGAAGACACGCTCGGGTCTCCTCTCTTACCACCGTGTTTCTCTGCTTCAGTTCTGCTTCATTAGCTGTAATCAGTTCTGTTAATGAGACCACATCAGCTTGTAAAAATACACAGCTGCCTCCCAAGGCTGCTGAGGCTTCTCCTGGAGCTGAAATTCCCATTCCTCATAGATGAGCCTGAAGTCTCCTGGCTTTTGGGGACTAAACAGCTGCGTGTCCTCCTGAAGGGCATCCCCCAGCAGTGCAGCGGCCACATACGCGGGTTTTAGGGGTGCTAATCAAACCCCCGTCCCCTCGTGTCGGCGGTGCTGGAGCAGCTCCTCAGTGCATGGACAGGCAGATGTGAAGCCTCTGTGCTGCAGGCAGCACCCTGAGCTCCCTGGGGAGCCCCAGCGCTGCCCGTCACCGCCAGGCACAACAGCAGGGCTGAGTTGCCTTGTCCTCACCAACACTGAGCTTGCGGGGGTGAAGACCTCGTGTGTTTGGGTCCTGGTTCTGGCTGGGTCGATGCAGTCCCCAAAGGGAGCAGGTTGCATCTCCGGGAGCTGCGTGGGCAGGACGGGAGGATGACAAGGGTTGGGAGGATGCCAAGGGCTAGGAGGAGGACCAGGGCCATCATCAGCCTGTGCGTGGAGCTGCGATCCCTGCTGCTGGCCAGGGCAGCGAGCCCTGGGGATGGACATGTTGCTCAGGGAGGGCGAATGTCCCCCTCGCTGCAGGCTGGGTGGATTGGGGAGCCTCCAGCATCACCCCAGCATTGCCAGAACGACATCACCTTGATGTCACTGCAGCAGTGCGGCACTGCCGGCATATCGTGTCACTGCTCAGAGTGACATCGCTGTGACGACACATCACCAGGAACCAGCATTGCTTCGGCCAGTGACAGAGGGCTCAGAGCGTTAAGGAAAACAGCCAAGCCTGTCGGAGGCCAAAACCGCAGGCCCGAGCACAGCCAGCTGCCCATACTTGAGATTTTATCAGCGCTGTTTCTGCAGGAAGTGTGTTCGGCGGCATCAGCCCGGCCTCGTGAGGCTCCCTGGCTGCCCAAGGAGCCGGAGCTGTTTCTAAATAGCCTTCAGCAAACGTCCCCAGCAAAGGGGACACGTCCGGCTGCCTCCTGCCCAGGCACCTGCTGTCACTGAAATCACATTTTGCAAACATCCAGGAGCCGGGGAGAAGAGGCAATTCTGCGCCCAGAGAAGGTGAGCGGGATGAGGGCAAGGGGCAGCCCTTGGTGCTCAGGACCCTTCCAGTCTGCATGGGAGGCCAGGTCAGGAGCAGCCCGGGTGACAGGGAGGAAAGTGCTTGCTATGAGCAGGGGCTTATGAGCTGCAGAGCATGAACCTGAGCGTCCAACCCTGCCGAATCTCATGGAAACACATCTGCCTAATGAGACAGAAAACAGAGAGGCAGCAGCATGACAGGCACAGAGCAGCTGGGGCAGAGGGAAGGGCACTGCCTCAGGGATAGCTCTGCTTGAAGCCTTTCAGACCCGGCTTAGGAACTCCCCACCCCCGGGTACCACTAGCGATGGGGAGTACCAGCTGAGTACCACTCCATGGGCACTGCTGCTCAGATATCATGATGCTGCCTGCAATAACCCCGCAGGATCACGCTGCTCCTTTTCCCTCCCTTTCCACTCCCTTGTTGACTGGAGTTCACTGGGGACCATGATCGATCTGCAAGGGACTTTGCAGTGCAAGATGCAAAGGATATTTAATGTTTCTGGCATTTCTGGAGAGGGACTAAACTTGCTCCTCTTTGCTGGGGCCAGATCCAGGCTCGCGATGCAGCATCCGGGGAAGCCTTGTTGCAGGAGAATGTGGCACACTGAACCACGGCCAACACATGACAGTGAGTCCACATGTGCCATCTCACAGCCTGTGTCCCCTGCAAAGCCTAGACCATGTGTGGAGCTTCAGGAGCCAGCTTGGCTGCCACGTGCTCTGAGGAGCCTCAAGGAAAGGACACTGCCAGCCTGGGGTGCTGTGCCTACACCACTGGCCCCATGGCAGTGACCTGGCTCAGCCTTTGCACTAATGGAGCAAGACAGGGACCGGACAAGGGGCCGTGTGAGATTTGGGGGCCTTCTAAACCTTGGTGACATTCAGGTGCCCCCCAAAGTCATTAACCCTGATCCAGTCCCTGATGCTGCTGGCCTGAGGAAGCACAGCGGCTCTTCCTGAGCACTGTTAGTATCTTGGTTTGCAGAGGTCTTAGAGCATCCTCTGGCAAGTCACCTTCCTCCTCTGTTTCCAGGATGGAAACAGGATGGTTTCCCTAGGGAGCCTCTGGCCCTGGCAGTGGCCAACCCAGCCCAGCCAGAATGCTCTGATATCCCCAGAGTCCCTTGTGACGATTCCTCCACTGATGAGGAGGCTTTTCGGTGAGAGGACTAGGCCTGAAACTTGCCTTCTACCAGCGCTTGGATCCCGCACACCTATCACAGGGTGCAGAGGGCCTTGGGCCGTGGTGGGCCCTGTGCCGCAGGAGCAGACACAGCGGGACCAGGGGCTCACGGGGGCACAGTGGAGGCCTCGCCAAGGGATACAGGTCTCACACAGGTTTGCATTTATGAAGCAACTTGAGAGAAGCACATTAGCAGCTCATTTAATAAATACACAATTATAGCTCTTCCCCTGTGGGAGCACACATGGGAGCAGAACACGTCTCCCATATGTGTCCTGTACCATACATGTGATTTCATAGCTAATAATTAAATCCATATGTTGTGCTCTGCAGATTCCATGCTAGTATCGTCTTTTTTTTTTATGTGGTCAGTTGTGTAAGAAAATAGTTGATTCGAGGATCTAAATACATCTCCTTTGAGTTTGCCGCTGGCAAGCTCTGCTGTTTCTATAGAAATGAAAGAACTGACCCAGTGAACTTACATTTTTACATTTTTAGACAACTTTTTTTTTTCATGTTAGTGCTATTTAACACGCCATCATGAATCTCTCATTTGGTGCACCCTGCTCAGCTGAAGTTGCATCCATCTGTGATGGATAAAGACCATATTCTCCCTTAATCCTCCTCCTTTGCTTGTGATTCTCTTCCTCTTTACTCCATGTTTTGCATTGAATATTCTCATTAGAGCTGGCTGAAGTCAGGCTGAGGTCTGGATGCCCATCTGCCTGCCCAGGGATGCACCTGGGCTGTCCTAGGAAGGTCTCCTCAGTCTGCATCTGTTCCTCTGTATATAAACAGCAAAATTACCAAGGGTCTAGGGCAAGACCACCTCCTTATCTCAAGGAATAGGACGTTCCCTTTGCTTCTGGAAGCTCTTGGCTCTGATTCCTGCTCCAGGGGAGCCGGGCTCATGAGCGGGACAGCACTGATGAGAAACCTGGATGGACACCCAGCTTGGAAAAGCCAAGAGCCAGGAGATGAAAAGGAGAAGTCCCCGGCCCCCCTCAGCTGCTTCAGGGTGTCTGCTGGCTGGTTTCCATGAGACTTTTGGCAACATCCTGATTTTGCCACGGAGTTGAGCAGGGGAATTTTGAAATACCTACATTTTTGGCAGGATTGGAAAGTTGTTTCAAATCCTATTCTTCTTTGAACTGCAGAGCTGAAGAGATTGTATTTCCATCTTCCATCTCCATCCTTGTCTGGCCATTTTTGATCCCTCTGGTTCTTCTGCTTTAACTCGAGAGCAGAGTTGGGTTCAGAGGATGGGCCACACTGAGGGATTAGAGCTGGTCCAAGGAATCTTTTACCTTTAGGTCACTGCTTCCAACTCAGGCCCAAGCTAGGAGAGACTAAAAGTATTTACCATCTGGGGACTGTCCAAGTGACTTGTGAGAAAAGAATTCAGGGCTGCCGTCCAGTTTCGGATGGTCAGGCACTACATCATAAAACCTCGGTTTCATCTGGGACCAGTTGACCCCTCCAAATTCCCAGCCTCCGCAGAGAGGCCAAAGAGAGTGAACAACAGCAATGAACTGCCATGTCCCACCGAGAAAAGGCTGGTGCACAGAGGTGGGATGGTGAGAGCACTGCCCTGCTGATTATGCCCAAAAATTGATTCTTCACCATTTTCCAAGTCCTTTAAGTAGATTCCATTAAAATAGCAAAAGTACCAAGGAATGGGTTTCTGTGCTTATAACCATTTCTGTCCTCAAATTCTAAAATAGGCAAGAGGAAGGAGCTGGGGGCTTACACGGGGGATCGAACAGACAGTCACAACTGAGAAAAGGCCTTTAATAGCAAGATTGTTTAAGATGAGCGTCTTCTCATTATTACAGTATATCCATATATTAACTATTATGAAAGGACCACACCTATTTTAATAGACACATCAGACCCTGGGCAATAATGTTGTTTGAGGTTTTGCTGAAGTCCAGACAAGAGCAATTCATAATTGTCCCCATAACTTAAACATCCAGATCATCCAAAGAATAAGAATTTCATAAAACAAAGCTTGGAAACTTCAGCCAAATGAGTCTTTCCATTATTGTTTGGAAAACAGTGTCAGAAGTCATCAAGTATCAGACATTATGATCCTTTGGGAGTTTATTTTTGGTACCAAACATCACCAAAGATAAACTACTTTTAAAAATCTCACTCAAAATTTTGTCTTTCAGACAAGATATAAACCCCAGATCCTGACCTTGGATAGTTACTGACAGGCCCTTAGTATTTTCCATGGAACTGCATGGTTAACTCATGTTTCCTGATCATATTGCTCGTTCCTTCTGACTATCTCTGTTTTTCTTGTGGTTTCAGGCTAAAATAGCCTGTGTTTTTCCTTCAGCTCTTGTCCTGATCAAGCGTGCTATGTTCCCAAGCAGCTGCCACGTCCCTTGCAGCATCGGGTCTGCTGCAGCTTCAGCTTGCAGTGAGGCACGCGCAGGGGGGCCTTTGCTCTGGCTGGACTCCCCTTCCCATTCCAGCCATTCAGCTTTGGAGAGGGAGAAACCAGTGGCTTCTGCCTTGCTTTCCAGCCCTCTTTCCCACATGGTCTTTGAGGAGCGGGGCAATGCACGGGTGCTATTTTGCAGACATCCCTTTGGGCTAGACACCAGTTGAACTCTGTCTGCTCCCACCTGTGCAGCTGCCAAGGCTGGGACTGCAGAGCTGGCAGTGGCAGAGGTTTGGGATGTAGACGATGGGCAGAGGTTTGGGATGCCGAAGGTGGGAGATATTTGGGATGCAGAGGATGGGCAGAGTTTGGGATGCCAAGGGCAAGCAGAGGTTTGGGATGCTGAGGACGAGCAGAGGTTTGGGATGTTGAGGGTAGACAGAGGTTTGTTATGCTGAGGGTGGACAGAGGTTTGGGTTGCCGAGGTTTGGGATGCAGAGAATGGGCAGATGTTTGGGATGCTGAAGTTTGGGATACAGAGAATGGGCAGAGGTTTGGGATGCCGAGGTTTGGGATGCAGAGGCTGCTCCCCAATGCGGTGACCCTGCTCCCCCACCACAGTCACCCCCATTCTCTGTCCCAGCCAGGCTGAGAAGGACCCAACGCCCGAGACCTTTCATGCGTGGGATCCAGTTGAGAAAAACAGACCTCTCAGCCCTGCCTGGGTTATGAAAGCAGCGATGTCGCCCGGAAAGTATGCGGGCGAGGGGAGGGTGAGGGGAGGGGGCCGGCGTCCGCTCCAATATGACTCAGGGTCAGGGGGAAATTATTTCTGATGAACGTAATTAGCTCGGCTCCAGCCCTGATCAATACGAGGAGCTGAAATGCTCGTAAAGTGCCTGGGAATGCGAGCTATGCGGGATGATTCGTAAAAGGTGTTTGGCTGTGCGCGCCGGCGGCTCCGGCTGCCCGCGGGCAGGGGGACGGGGCCAGCGGGAGCGTGGCCACAGGCACCCTCTCCGGCCACCCGCCCTGGCCCCCGCTGCGGGGGGACAGTGGCTGCTTCCTGCAGCTCCCGCGGCCCCGGGAGGCGCCCGGCTGGCGCTCTGCCCACGCAGGGCGAAGGGCAGCCGCGGTGATGCTGTCCTGCACCATGGGGTCCCCTGGGCTTGCAGCACAGCCCCTCGCCAGGGTCACCTGGCTGGCAGGGGACACCAAGACTGGCAGGACCGTCTCGTGGCTGGACCTTCTCCCGAGGCTGCTTCTCCTGTGCTCCAGGCTTTAGGAAGGGAAACATAGCCTGGAAGCTTGGCTGGTTGGCAAGGGCCAAAACCTCCTCCAGCTCAGACTGATCCCAGGGAAGGGCGACAGTTTCAGCCAAGGCAGAGACCCCCTTCACCTGGATACAGTGATATGCGATGTGGGTGTTCAGGTGACCCATGATGCAGGGTGTGCTTTAAGTGTGCCCTTGGCTGCCGTGCACACTCTCCTTGCTGCATTTCCTAGGGTGAATCTAGCTCTTTCCTGGGGCCTGGGGCTACCCAAGCAGCATGGGGAAATCCTGGTCTCCCCATGCTGGGATTTTGCTGGAATCCACTCACAGCGCAGCATGGTCAGGGGTAGGGAGCCGTCTCCCCAGTGCCCTCTTCACCACCTCACACAGAGTGGGTTCCCACCGCACAGCTGCCACCCGTGCACAGGAAGCTCCTGCATGTGCCACGCAGGGAACGCGCTCCTGCTGCCCGTGCAAAAACAAGCATTGCAAACTGCAGCGCCTGCAGCAGGGCACCGAGCTGGGAGACCCTGCAAGCGCACAAGTGCGGGGCCACCACGGGTGCTGCGTTTGGCTGTGCCGCACCAGGGAGCCGCCAGGACCTCCTCCAGTGCAAAGAGACCTCAGGCACCTCTAAGTGCCCACCCTGACTTGGTGAAGCCCGTGTTCACCAGTCCTGCGTGCGATCCTCACCATGAAGGTGGCACCGGGCATGGTGGGAGACCCGCAGAGTGGCTGGAAACCAGCCCCTGTGGCCGAGCAGGCTGCGCTCTGCCCCACACCGTGCACCTCTGCAGGGGGAAGAGCGGGGAGTCCTGCTCTTCCACCTCCCCCCTAGTCCCATGCAATGAGGATGATATTAATCCTTCCTCCCCTTACTCTCCCCTTTATGCCACCTTGAGTGCTCACAGGCAGTTTTCCTCCACCCTCAACTCCGCTGCAGAGTGTCCTAACAAGCATTTCAGCAGCTGTGTTGTCTCCAGCTCCAAATACAGATTTCTCAACATCCCCTTGTGACCAGTTCAGGGCAGCCAGCAAGAGCGCCTGCTCCACGGCCCAGCCATGGCAGCCCGGGGCTTATTTTCTGGGAGAGAAAACAACCTGTGGCCCTGCTCCCTCCTCAGCTCCAAGGCAAGGGTCTCAGAGAGGGGCGGTCTCAGGGACCTGCAGACCTAGTGCCCAGGTAGTACAAGTCCATCTCATAGCGGGGGGACTTTGAGACTCTGTAGTGGCATTGGTTTCTTCTGGGACCTGGCCAGGTCACGCACACACTGAGGGTCCCCTCTGAACACGTGCAAGGCCCAGGCACCTATCCCGAGCTCCTCTCTTCTCTCAACTCGCCTCCCTTGCTGGGCCGGGCAGGTCTGCAGGAGGGAGCCCAGCACTCCTCCTGCTGCCAAACACTGGCCCTGGAAACATCTGCAAGGAAATAGCTGGAGGTATTGAAAGGGAAGGCAGGAAACGCTCAAGGGTGTTTTTTTTTTCTTCTTCTTCTTCTTCTTCTTTTTTTTTCTCCCTAAATATAATGACACTAATGCTGTTTGTAAAAATAAAAATAGAAATCTAGAGAACCTGCCTTTTTCCTGTTTGCTCTGAGCTCTTGCTTTCCCGCCTGTCTCTGCGTCCTGGGGATCTGTGTGAAAACAAGCGCAGCAGAAAAGATCTCCAGGGCATGCAAAGCAAACCCAGCTGGGTTTGGCATCTGTTCCAGCTTCTCCAAGCAGGGCTCTGCCCCCCACGCTGCATGGGGAGCTTGGCCGGCCTGCACGGAGCTGGAGGGGACAGGGCTGCCACACCGCTTGGGCACCGTCACCGTGCGAATGTGCTCTGCCATGGGACCAGGCTCAGCCGCACGGAGCTGGATGTTCCCTGTAGGAGTCTCTGGGAGCGTGGCCGTGTTTCTGCACCATCCACCTCCCGGGACAGCTTTGTCCCCTGGCCGTGCCACCTCGGCCATGCGCTTCAGCTGACAGTGTGACCTGGCAGCTGACCAGGGTCAGCTCTTGATGGCCGGTAAGCATGAAGCAGGACCGTGGTGCACATCACTCCACTATTCCCTGCACGTGCCACTTCCCAGGCCTCTGAGCAGCCTCCAGGAGGATTTTGCTGCCAGTCTCCCATCAGCTCTGTAGGGAGGAACAGCTACGTTCAGCATTTGCATCCACAAATTCACCTCCCAAGAGGCTGATGGATTTGTAGCCCCTTCGACAGTGCGGGGCTGAAGTGACACGCACAGAGCTCGAGAGCAGGGCTCGGGAGCTGACCCCAGACCTGTCCCGCGCCGGGGGAAGATGTTTGAACAGCAGCAAAGCAGCTGGGGATACAGTGCTGGAGCAGCAACGTGCCTTTCATTCGGGGGGTGATCCCACACCCGGGTCAGCATGTTCTCCTGCCTGCTGCAGGTGTTAGGATGAAAAGCTACATGTTCATTTTTCGGCACAGTAAACTGGGGTATGCGTGTCTTGGACGGAGGCTGCCGTCTGATTTATTACAGACTCGACTCTAGGTGCCCCAGGAGAGTAAGTCCTGGCAGAGGATGAGAGGCGAGCGTGTGTGTGGATGGATTGCAGCGAACAAAACGCCGCATTGTAGTACGGCTGCCTGGAACGCGCCGGAGCCGGGAGCGGGGAGGATGAATGAGCGCTCGGCCCGATCTGCATTCCTTTGCCCTCCCCGTCGCGCTGCTGCGCAGGGCGGGCCGGCAGCCCGGCACACTCCATCCGCCTTTGCGAGCCGCAAGGCAGACAGAGCCCAGAGCGGGGAGCGCTCCCGGCTGGGGCCTGGCAGAGCCCCGCGCGGCAGCAGAGCCGGGGATGGGGACCTGCTCCTCCGCGTCACCCTCTGCGGGCGCCTCCTCCAAAAAGGTGGGTTTTTGCAAGGGTGGTTTTCTCTACACCCAGTGACAGGTACAAGGTCCATCTCAGGTTGCTCTCCGAACAGCCTTTCCTTCAGTTAGCTGGAAATGATGTGTTTAAAATGTCACTGGACAGTTTCAAGTCACTCTGTGCCACTTCACATCACAAAGCCAGATCTCCAGTGTCGGTAGGAAATTCGCAGTTTTTAATCTGATGTGACATGATTTTAAAAATAACTTGTCATGCAGGAAGCCTCCCCGAGCTTCCCTCCCTGCTTCCGCCTGCTTTCTTGGGTCTGGCATTAGCCATGAACACTTGGTAGCCAGCCCACCTGCCCTGCAGCCGTCCAGCTGCGCTCTCCCTTGGGGATGCTGAGTCTTTATAGGGCCTGTGTGTTGTGTCTCCTAGCAGCGCTCGGGCCTTTTCAGAAACAGCTTATCATCAGTTTCCAGGCAGGCCATGGATGTGCAGACATCGCTGTGACTCAGCCTGTGCCCGAAGATATCCCAGCTCGCAGCGCGAAGCGCTGCCCGTTCACTGCCCTGCGTTCGCTGCCTGCTCTCCTCACTGCGCTCTCCGTGCCCTGTTCCAGCCCGGAGCCCTGCCCAGCCTGGATGGGGTTTGAGCAGGACGGAGGGGACCGTGCCCCTGCCAGGCACTGGTCTGCAGCTTGTCATGGCTCTTGGTTACTGGGGTAAGCTGGAACCATCTGCTGATGATGGACCCGCAGCCCATCACTGTGAGCTCCTCCCCATCGTAACACATTCTACTCGCACAACCCCTTTGTAGATCTAGCAGCACAGTTGTCCCTGATACAGAGGTGGGCAGCTGAGTCGCAGGGACAGACGCTGCTTCCTGAGCTCTCCTCTCCTCTCAGTCCTGCTGTTGACCCTGCAAATTATCCCATCCCACAAGTAGGTGTTTTCAGAATAACTAGAGGATGAGAAATGGCCTTTGCTTACAGTGTGCTGCTAGAGAAAATAATCACATAAAAAGCACTTTAGCTCTAATTTGTACATTCAGATTCTCATCTTCTTTCCCCTCCTCGGGCCTAAGCTGATGAATCGGATGTTTCCAGGTAAGGTGGGGAACGTTCTTGCTCAGTGACCATTGCGAGTGAATCATGTTCCTCCAGCTCATCTACTCCCTCAGTTTAACCGGGGCATGTGCCCTTGGATTGCCCCCACTCGCTGAGCAGGAGGAGCTGGGAAATCAGGTCACGGTGCCAAGCCCTGACTTGCTGGATGAGCGGCTTGATCTTGGAGAGACAGCCCTGGAGCATGGACTGTGCAGTCCACGCTGGATGTGCGCAGGGCTCTGCTTCCCTCTCGTGGCAGCTCTGGACCAGCGTGCAAGTCTCCGATGATCTTAGGTGAAGGACTGGATATTTCACCTGCCAGCTCGTGCCCTTGGCTTTGGTGTCCCCAGCTCTCCCCTGCCCACGCAAAGCCCGTGGGAGGGCAGCCCCGTGCCTGCCCCCACCAGGGCACTGCAGGGCAATTTGCTTGGCATAAACACCTGCTCATTACAACCTTGCTGCACTCAGAGGTGCTTGGAGGTGTGAGCACACCTCAGCATGCAGAGCCATTCATTGCTCGCTGTTTGCTCAGCACCATCCCCAGATATTTACCTTTTGCTTTTAAGTAAAGCCTTTCTGCTGCCACTAGGGAAAAACTTATTATAGACAGACTTGCATCACGCCCGGGGAATGACTGGAAATGAAGCCAACTTCACTAGAGACAGCTGTCTAAAACTTGAAGCTGTTTTCTCCCCAATAATCTGTTTTCAATTTCTCCTGCAGCCTTTTGAGCCAAGAACAGAATAAAATAAGAGCTCCAGGAGATCCTATAGAATATTAATTGAGTCAGGGTCCTGAATTAGATGAATTAAAGCATCTCCAGAAATTTCCAGCTCAACACGGCGAGGATCGGTTTCTTTTCAAACATTCCTCGTTCGAGCAGGAGGCTGTGCCCAGTTGGCCACGGGGCTCACGGTCCGGCAGCAGCCGCACGGTCCCCCACAGAGCCTGTCCAGCACCTAATGCAATTGGGTCTCAGTCTCATTCTGCTGCTGTGCAGGTCTGTGAGTGCAGTTTGAGCAGTAAATGTCTCCCAGGACCAGGATCCCATTGATAAGTGATGAGACCTTCCGCTTGGGACTGCAAGGTGGAAGATCTACAAGCGCCTTGGGTGGCAACCTTGAGCTGTGACCAGGGAGGACAATTTAGGGCGCTGCTCTCCTTCCCTAATCCTAAATCAGAGCATGAAAATAGCTCCTACACCACTGAGGACTGCTCACGGGCAGCAGGGAGGAACGGTGCCAGGCAGTATCAGCCATCTGAGCTACCCACAGTACAAAGGTTATCGGTGTCAATGTATCTGGAGGGGAAGAAAAGATCTTGACTGCAGCATCGCCCTTAGGGCAAGGTCCTACCACTCAGTAGATCAGGTCACCTGAGGAGAGGGAGTGGGGAGGCTGAGGGCAGACACTCCCCCACAGCCTCGAGCCTCCATGACCACTGAGTGTAACTGCCACAGGCCACGGTGACCCGCCGTGCTCTGCGTCGGCATCATGGGCTCTGCAGGGCGCCACAGGTGTGCTGGGCCAAGCGCCGCGGCCCTCGGGCACTGCCTTGCGGAGAGGCCGTTGGAGCTGGCAGCCCCATGTGTCTCCTCACGCCAGCTCCCGAACACGGTCACGCTCAGGCCGCCCTCAGCTGCAGATGTACTCAGCCTTCCGGGCCGCGCTCAAACCACTCGGCTGAACGGCCTCCATGCAAGGGCCACGCAAGTCCGCAGCTTCCCCCTGGCGCTGGGGACCACCAGCAGCCACAGCCCCCAGTGCAGGAACCTCAGCTCTGTCCCCCCAGCCCCTCGCTCCTCCTCTCTGCACTGCCTCATTTTTAATACAGGTGCCAGATGTGCTCTGTGCTCAAGAGGGGTGTCCAAACACCTTCACGCCCTTGGCTCACAGGAAGCTCGGCTGCTGTTTGCTCGAGTATTGCCTAAGCAGAAGCCCTGCCAGAAGGGATGCGGCGGGGGGGTGATCTGGGTAGGATTTGGCACGTTTCCCTCGGCTCCACCCCACCCTGAGTGCAATGGGTTGCTTCTCCCTGGTGAGCTGGCCAGGACAGGCTAGTCCAGCTCCGGAGGGCCTAGCTAGGTCGGAGCAAGGCTCCAGCACCAGGAAGACCATCATCTAGCCCCAGCCTGGACACTGGGGTGCTTCTCCTAAAGAGGTTTTTACTTGCAGGACTACCATGCTAAAGGCCCTCGGAAACCCAGTGCACTCATTGCCCAGTGCACTCCTGCTGCCTTATCTCGGGCCCTCCTCAGGCTGCCTCTGGCTGATAACTCTTGCCCTGAAAACATGAGAAGGGGCCTCATCCTGGCAAGGTTTCTGTCTTATCTGCTGTGCCTGGTTCTGACTTTTCCAAGCTCATTCTCCCAACGGCACCAACGTGAGGAGGAAAGGGCTGCTGCTTCTGGGAACACGGAGCCAGCTCTGACGGGAGCCCCTCTCCGATTTTGTGCTTATGTCACACACGGCTTTTAATTTGCCAGCTTGTCTTTAGGAGAAGGAAACAGGCCAAGAGAGAAGTACAAACTTATGTAGTAAGTGGGCTCTTCAGAAACCTTCCCACAGGCTGCCCATGCCGTGCCCACGCAGGAGGTGAGCTGTCTGCCTTGAATGTGATCACCTTCAAGGATCACCTGCCCTATCCTGATGTCTGGCGGGCCCCAGAGCAGCCTGAAGCTCCTATAGCACAATTCAAGCTTGTCCATAATGGGTTAACCCTAAAACACCTTAGCACGGCCTGATAGGCAGTGCTGAATCAGGACCTTAGCCCTTGGTGTTATCATCATAATCCGGTTAGGGGATCAGCACGGCAGGCGCACAGCGACCTACATCACTTGCAGACAGCTACACCCTGAGAGGCCACTGAGTGCGGGACACCTGTGTGATCAACACGCTGCGATCCAGCCGAGCGCACACCAGCCGAGCGCACACCAGCACTTCCTCTGTTTGTCTCAGAAATACCCCAAAATGAGAAAATGCAACCTGTTCACAAGATAGACTTGACAGGGCACTAATGAGCCTTAATGGCCCTGACTAGGCTCACCTGGGCCCCCACCCACCTGCCCACAGGCCAGGAGCTCTATTTAAGCTCAGTCCGGGCCCTTCAACTCCTGGGTTGGTTATGCTAGAAGGGGGCTGCTCTCTAGCTCTGTCACAGCCATGGGCTGATCCAGACCTTGGACTTGTCTGGCTATTGCTGGACCTGACCTGCAGATGGGCTTCCTGGCTTGATCTTGGCCCTGCCTCATTGCTGTGAGCTTGCCTGATGCTTGGGACTCTTGGCTGACTCTGCCTAAGTCTGGCCCTTGCTGTGGGGCTGGGACCTTCAGCTGTGTTACTGATACATTTCCACTCTGCCCCATCCTGAGGGAGCTGCTGGCCCTTGCTGTGTCTGGACAAGCCTTGGGCACTCTTTGGCTTTTTCTACTACAGAGATTAATGGGTTATTTGCAGGCTGATGTTGTGGTTAGTGGCTTGAGTGGGTCCTTCTGGAGCAGTGCTGGAGATGGCATCTGGTGCTAGCCCCCATTTAGGTCTCCTGGTTACTCCTGGTCATATTCAGGTAGTTATGGGCCCCTTGGGAAGGCATTTGGCTAGCAGGTAGTGGTTGGCTTAGTGCCCTGAGTGCTCTGGCTGAGCAGGTCCTTCAGGAAAAGCCTGTCACCCTCCTGCCAGTGCAGAGCTGAGGGAAAGTGTCTCAGGCCATGGTGCAATGTGGCTTCTGTATCCATAGGGGCCAGTGTCTGATTTGTCCTTGCCTCCTTTGGAAGCAGAGGAGAAGTGAAGTCCCTTTTGGGAGCCAGAATTGTTTCTAAGCTGATTTCTTTTTTTGCTTTGTGGTCTACCATTAACCACGGGGTCCTGTGACTCCTCAGCAGGAAGCAAATGGATCATGGATGGGCTTGTTCTAGTGTTAGCTCTCTGGGGCAGAGGTTTCTCTGCCCTGCTGAAGAGCTGCAGAAGTCAGATGAGAAATATTACTGTGGGAATTAGAGCTTTGCAACAAAGAAAACTTACATAAACAGCTGATGCTTGAGATAAGAGCTTCTTTTCTTGCAAAAATGACTAGTATAGTGATATTGTACACATACACGTGAGATTTAGAAGGCTTTGCTGACAATTAGTCTGAAAAAGCTCCTCCTTACCTTAGCTTGCTTAGCCACTTCCTCTGGGATGTGGTTAAAAAACAAAGTGAATGTGGAACAGAAAGTGAAATGCATTTAAAAAAGCCTAGCTGCGTGTGCATTCTTCAGAAGTCTTAAGCTGTTTGCAGGGGAAGCAGGTGACTAACCTCCCTTCACAGCTGGCCTTGTTCTGAGGGCAAAGAGCAGCAAATTTTAAATACAGCTCTGGGAAATAAGCACTAGAATATGCACAGCGATCACTTATTCCTAATAAAACTGGTCTTTTAAAAGGGGCATTGTCTGGGATTTTTCTAAAAATAGAGGAGGATGCTGGAGGCACAGGCAGGCTGCAGAGATGAGCTGTCCCTTCTTCCAGGAATGGCCCTCCTTCCAGGAGTGTGCCCCTCACTTGGCTGGACCCAGGGAATCTTGTGCACCATGTGAGAGTGCCTCAGTGGAAAAAAACACATGGGAGCTCTTGCTAACCATGTTTTTCCCCTAACTTATCTAATATAGCTGAGGTTTCTTAGATCCAGGTGGGCTCCTGGCTCCTCAGCACCCCACAGTTTTAGTCAGGACTAAAACTTCTTATTGTTGCTTCCTATCCCTGCCAGCACTGAGGCTCTGGGGAGCATCTGCCCTGACACAGGCGTGTTTGGTCTCTTCTGCTCATTTCAAAAGCTCCATTCCTTGAGGTTGAACTAAGCACAGGCATAACTCTCAACAAGCAATCAGAATGGCAAGGAGAACTAACAAAACCTGATGTTTGGGGCTGACACAATTACTCAGCTGATGAATGAAGGCAAGTGCATGGAGGCCTCTGGATCTGCCCCTCTGGCCTCCTGCATGTGAACATAGTGCTAGAGCCAGGGAGGACTATCCCAGGCA
>JAWLRI010000180.1:4194784-4247909 GCA_034781795.1 Crypturellus tataupa | reverse complement strand
GGAGCCCAAGGTGAGGCTGCGGCTCCGCGGGGCTGCCCCGCCGCGCGCGGACGGCGGGAACCAGGGCACGTCCCGACGCGGCCGCGGGAGCCGGCGACCACCCCGTGTCCCCGACAGGGCTGGCGGCTCCCCCGGGAGCGCGCTCGGCTCTAGGGGCGCTTCCAGGGACGTGCGGGAGCCTCGGGGGTTGCCCGTGCACCTCGGGTGTCCCCTGCATCCTGCACACCGGCACCTCGGGTGTCCTGGCACGCCGGGCTGTCTGTGCAGCCCGGGTGTCCCCAGTATTCTGCACACCGGCACCCCAGACTGTCCATGCACCCTGGGTGTCCTCTGCATCCCGTACACCGGCACCTCGGGTGTCCCCGGCACCCCGGGCTGCCCGTGCACCCGGGTGTCCCCCTGGCCGGCAGGCGCTGCCTGCCCTGCTCTCCATCACAGCAGGGTGCCCTAAGGCCAAGCCAGGGCTTGGCTGCTCCTCCAGGCTGGTGACCTGGCAGTGTGTGTGGATTTCGGGATGTTTCTGAAGGATCCAGTGATCCAAGCAGTACTTTGCTGTAGTAGAAAATACCTTTTAGACATGTATTTCTCTTTTAATCATGTAGCTCGGTTATTTTTCAGATATCAAGATATGATCGTGGGGAATGCTGTATGCCTCTCCTGCCTTTTCACCATTTGCTGTATAAATACATCCATGCAGGATCATACAGCAACATATTTATTAATCGGATTGTGAAAGACATGAGAGGGAAGAAGGTAAAACAGGTTCACGTGGTCACAGCAGTGTGTCTCGTGAAGAGCACTGCCTTAGCTGTTGAACACTGCGCTTGGGCTGTGCTCGCGGGTGAGCTGAGCACCAAGAAGCAATTTTTTCTCTCTAGTTCATTTGGGGTTTGCCCTTTGCTCGTTGGCAGTGAGGAGTCAGGTGCAAAGCAGCCCTGGGAGCGCAGGAGATGGGCAAGGTGTTGTGAGCGTCGTGGGGGGTTCTGCTACAAAAGCCTCTTTGTGTGTCCTTGGTTCATGTTTCATTCCACTGCTATATGAGGCTTCCCTCCCTTGGGAAGTTATCCATACAATAGCAGGCAAATATTGACATTGAAATCCAGGGATCCTTAACATCTGCAAATGGTTAAAGCCTTTCTCAAGCCACTTGAGTTTATGGAGATGTTGGTGACATTTCATCAGCTCCAATAGTAACAGAAAGTTGTTGGTTTACCCAATGACTTTAAATTTCTGGTTATAGAAACCAAGTTAAGCTTTTTATTATTATTTTCTCCACTTGTGCATCATCCTACTTTTCCAGTCTGGGGGACAGTAGGTTGCAGAAGAGAGACCTAGGAAAAAGCTGTGCAGTTTTTCTGCTAAGATCAGTCTTTTGTTGTCTGGCTGCCCGGGGTAGTGAGACTTCGGATTTCATGAGTCAGGCAGTCCCTTTCAGTGCCGTGAGCCAGCTAAGTCAGACTCGACAAAAAAAAAAAAACAGCTCTGAAGGCAGATAGTGGGGCCTGTTTACCCCTGTTCATCCCAATGAGGTCAACTGAGCTGGGAAGGGTTTGTGGCTTTTCCTTCCTGTGTGTCCACACAAGCTTTTTGGGGCCACCTGGGTACTTTTCCTTTTGTTTGCCACCAAAGCGGGCAGTGTCCAGCAGCTCTCAGAGGGTTCGCTGAATGTGTTGGAGACCTCGTGGTCCTGCCCTTCAAGGCGAAGCCTGGGATGTGATGAAGGGTGAGGAAAAGGCATATGTTGATGGTTGCAGCAGGAGATGGGCACCCTGTGCCCTTGCTGTGATTGTGCCCTTCAAACACTAATAGTTTAGAAGAAATGGCCACAAAATGGCAGTTCTCAGTACCAGGGGACAAACCTTGTTAACAGGACAGCGATGCGCCCTGGGGTGAGCGTGACCATCTCTGACACGTCCTTCATGCTGGGAATGGGGATGGAGCGCTGGAGTTTGCCTTAGCTGGATGCATCCCTCACTGGTTGAGAGCTCCAGGTGACCCAATTGAGGTGTCAGGATACTGGTTCTGCTGTGGCTCGCTGGCTTTATTTGGAGGGTTTGGGTGGACACCCTGCCCCTGCAGTCCATTGGCCTTGCTGAGCAGGTAGCAGGTATTTGCCCTGGATGCAAAACTGAAAAAGGCCCCTGGACTGTGCAGGCACGTGAGCCCTTTCCAGAACTTGCTGCCTGCAGCCCTTGCTAGGACTCCGTAGTTTCCTTTCTGGCAGGAGCAGCCGCAAGGCCCAAACGCCGTCGTGCTGGCCGAGGTCTCGGTGGGTGCCCTGAGCTGTGTGAGAGCAGCCATGGCTCCTGATGCCGCTGTGCCCGACCCGACAAGGCCCCGCGTTCGCCAGGACGCGGCACAACGGCAGCGCCGGGCTCGCCATGGCGCTGCTTTCGCCCCGGTGCCTCCTCACCCCGCAGCAGCCCGTGGCCCCAGCACGGCAGCTCGTTGTGTGGGTTGTTCTGAGTGTGGACACTGTGTGTGGCCATAGGGACCGGCGGCTGCGTTTGAGCCCTGCGCTCGCAGCAGCGAGGTTAGCAGCAGCGAGCAAGGCAGACGAGTTCTTACCTTCCTACCTCTGCCCACCAAACGGGGCAGCAGCAACAAATGCTGTTTTGGCGCCGCTTGAAGCGCAAGGTCTCGGTTTTACTGCTCAGAGGCACTGCTTGATTGGAAGGGGTGTGTCCTGCCGCTCGTGGTGGGGATCGTTGCCCTGTGGTCCCTGCTGAAGCTGTCCCTGCAGCACAGCAGTGCCAAGTCACCATCTTTTATTAGTGTCCTGTGTCCTAAAGGTCTGAGGACAGAAGGTGCCAAGGAGGTGCTGAGAGGACAGGTTCCCAAGACCATATCATGCGGCTGCTTCCATAGAAAGCAGGATTTCTTTTTTCCAATCAGCAGTATGTTGGGTGTGTCTTGAAGTTTGTCCTCTCCCTCTTTGATTTTTATTTATTTTATTTCTTGGTGGTGAGGGGTGGTGTTTTTTATACTCAAATTCGCATCCTAGTGTTCGTCAAATTTGTCTGCCTAGCAGTATGCATTTGTGGGCTTTGCGAGGTCGGGGGCAATACCACCCTTCACTTCCCACCCTTCTTGATCAAGTCTCAACCCTTGCTTCTGAAATGGGGGGTTGAGGTTTCCACATTCATCATGTGGAAAGCAACTTACATAGCTTCTGACAGTGTGTTTTTATAAAAAACCTATTTTTTATAAACACATAAACCTATTTATAAAATCTGTTTTTATATAAACAGATAAAACAGGTTTATAAACTTGTTTCTTATGAAATAGATTTTCCTTTTTGCAGTGTTTGGCATTTTTTTTATCTCTTGCTGAAGGTTTACCCTCGTTAACGCTTTTCTGCTTTATTTCCTAAATATTTAATAATTGACCAATGACAGCTATAATTACTCTATCTTCCTGTTATTGAAACCAGTACAAGTACATACTCTAAATTATCACCTTTTAGTGTGCTGATAAAATAGTCCTGGGCAAAGTCACTGACACGTTTCTTAAATAATAAGTTCAACAATCGCATGGTTTATCTATTAACGTCTGCTGGAAATGGTCAAAATAAAAGGTGGGGTTGGTTTTGTTTTTGCCATGCAGGTTTTTTAGTAATCAGTCGCTGGCTGATTGCATTCCCAGTGCACTAAAAGGCAAACCAAAAAACTAAAAGAATGAGCACCTAGTAGGTAAACTCCCTCAAGTGAATTAGTTGGGATGGTGATTTCTTATGTCTTGTAATAGGTAAATGATCTTTTAACAGAACTGTTGTGATTTCCTGACCAAACCATAAAGTAGTAGAGGAAATACTGTTTGGGATGACTACAGTGGAAAGTATTTCGAATGTTTAGTCAACTTTCCCCTTCATTTCACTAAATTGATCCTAATTAAACTTGAAACAAACATATTTGTTTGGACTGAAATACCTCATTTTGTGTTTGATTTTTTTGAAGCTTAAGCTTCAAATAAAACATGATCGTATTTTAAAAGCAGGAAGGTCAAGCCAGATCCATAACAGCTTCCATTTCTTTTACGCTGAAGCCATTTGCTAGTATCTGTGCTGATAGGTATGATGCTGTGCTTAATCTAAAACTTCTCTGGAGGGGAAAAAATGGAATATCCTCTTTTTCCACAGACAATCTTGTTGGAAGTTGTCTGTGCTGAGGATACGTGTCCTGTGGTGTCTTACATCTCTTGAAGGGTGAGTTGAAGAGATGTAAGGAGCTTCAGACTCCTTTTTAGGAAAACTTAGATATTTAGCAAATTGCAGCAGAGTTTTATTACAGCCCAGCAGGTGTAACTGTGCACGCTGAGAGCAGAGCTCTAGGTGTGCTGCTGGGCACTGTGTTTGGATATACTCCACTTACACAGTTCTGCCTGTTTGGGCATCATCTCTGTGCAGGAGTTCAGTGAAGCCTCTGTTAGCTTTTTTTTTTTTTTTTTTTTTTTTAAGTCTGGGCACTTTCCTTGACTTGAAGCAAGGTCACGGCCCGCACTTAGATCTGGGCAAGTGTTACACTTCAGCTCTCCGCTGGTGTGTTTGCTTTGGACAAAGCACCGAGCGTGCAGAGAGTGGCCTCCGAGGGAGCAGCTTGCCCTGCTGATTTCATCCTTCTCTGAGAGCAAACAGGCTTGTCCTTAGCGCTTCCTATGCAGGAACACCTCCGCTTCTGCTAAATGTCTTGCAGTAATCCGAGGAGCATGAGGAGGGAGTTGCCAGCTGCAGAAAGGATTCCACGGAGCCCAAGTCACCTCTTGGAGTTCGGGGCTGCCTAGTGTTACACAGGAGTTTCTTAACACTTCGGTGACTGCAGTTTAGGTGCCACCCAATGCAAAGAAGTGACAGTGGAGGAAAAGCCTCTTCCTAGAGTCACAGGGAGCCTTGCTGCTCTCCAGGCATCTTGCTGGAGCAGCAGAAAGCTGATGGCTTGGGTGTATAAAAAACACAATTTAATTTGCTTTCATTTAGTGTTTTGCACGCAGGGATGATTTTGCAGCAAACAACTTGGAAATACTTGGAGTGAGAAGACTCCATTGCTTCAGCTTGCTTGGTTTTTGTGTCCAGCAGGAGTGAGTCAAGCCTGTAAGTCCATCAGATGGTCACAAGGGTTGTTTAAAAACCTTAAGGAATGGAGCTTGAGTGATTTTGAAATTAGAATGGGAGCCCATGAGTGTAAAGCATGCCAGGCTTCCACATCTGGCCATGCAGATCATGTCCATAATCTGTTATTTTATCTACTGCTTCTCAGGACATTTAGTCCTAGTAAGCCGAGTTGCATAACTTGGAGGAAAGATCGGGTTTTGCCCTTTTAAAGTCTTCATCTCTGTAGATTCAGATCATGTCCTAGGAGTAGGAGAGCTAGCAGGGATATCGTCTTACAACCTGTTAGTGGAGACACGTTCGAAGGTGCTGGTAGGTGGAATGAGAAGGGTGACGGGAGAGGATGTGCAGGGAAGGCCGTCCAGGAGGTGACGCGGGGTCCCGTGTCGCATGGTCTGAGGAGGTGACTCGTGCAGCTGAGCTGTCCTTGAAGGGCCCAGCAGCGTGGAGAGGGTGCTGCTTATTTATTTGTTTATTTCCCCCAGGAGGGAACTAAATTTAGCCTCATTCAGAACTTGCAAGCCAAGGCAGAGGCAGTGTACGGTGTCACTGTGTGCGTGTTTAAATGAACTGAGGAGCTCACCCTTGGGGTATTTGTGATGTCTGGACTTGCTGATTGCAGTGAAGATGCAGGCTCGATGCATCCAGATGCTGTGAGCCTGTTACCTGCAATTTGTACTCCAGCAAGCACACATCCCTGGTGGCAACCTCGTGGCCTTCCATGTAGATGGCCTGACCCCAAACACTGTCCTGCTCCAATAGTGACAACCTTTTGCAGCTGTGGTCACTGAAGATGCTGACTGAATCATACGTGTGCAGAAAACGAGTCTTTTCATGTGCTTAGCAGGAGTCTAGGACACCTGGAAGAGGTGGGGATGGGTGCAAGCTTTGGGGTCATGAGCGCAAACTGCAGCTGCAAGCAGGACACTGGAGCAGCCTGGTGCCTCCGTCACCCGCTCACAGCGGTGGCTTCAGAGGAAGGCAAAGGAGCTTTGAAAAGGACAGTTAAACCAGCTTGCTGTAGGGACTGCTTATTTATTTTCCTGCTAGTTTTTCTTGGTGATTATTGGATAACATAAGCTGACCCCAAGGGGATTGTAGATATTAATGAGTAACTGTGGGTGGTTTAGTTATTCAGATGAATGTCCAGTCCTTCTCTGAATTCTGCTAAAATCTTAACATACTGCAGCAATTATCTGCATGGAATAATTTTCAGTGTTATAGCTAGCCAGAGCTTTGTTTTTATTTTAAGTTGCTACTTTTCAGTTTTGTTGACTGTTCTTTCTGACTGTTGATAGGCTGAGTGTGCCTTACTTTCACCCAGTATTAAGAAAGTAAAGACGCATCCCAGTGTCACCGCACATTAGTCTCTTTTCAATGATAATGACTGCAATCTTGTCCCGTGCAGGTGTGGCAGTGAGTGCAGAGATGCAGCTATCTCAGTGCAGGGATGCTTCATTTCATCTGCGTCTTAAAGACCTGCAGAGAACGAAGCCAGTTTTGTAGCCATTCCTTCCCAGTACCCGGTCTGGGCTTCAGATTCTCCTTCCAGTTAAAGAATAGTGAGAGAAAAAGAAAGTTATTTTGTAGGCTACTCACTACCCTGTTACTTAAAAGAAAACAGTTCTGGAAATAGGAAGACCTAGCTGAAACAGCTAATGTTTTCCCTTCTTAGCTTTACTTCCAAATGACATTTGTCATGTTTTCCCAGGCCAGGAAAAAAAGAATATTGCTTTCTCTTTTCCATTTTTTTTTCTGGATTATTTCAGCAGTAATGTGGAAACAGCTTCAAAGTCATCTGATTCATTATCCTATTTGTTCTGAGTGAAAATTTTTCATGTTGTATTTTGAAACCAGCCTGTTAAGAAATATGGGGCAAATTCTGTTTCTGTTTATAGCACCTTTTACCTCTGGAATTGTTGTGCAGGATTAAAAGGTTACATGCCATGATAATGCCAAGTAATTAACAGTATAGCAGGATTTGATTCTTGGAAGTCAAGTCAAAGTTCTTATATAAGAACTCCTGCAAAAAAAATTAGTTGATGCTTGAGAGTTAGTGAGTTCCAGGAGGCAACTGGAAAGCAAAGGTGCTTGGAATATCTGTTCACTCCTCCTGAGCCATGCAAACCTGAGCTGTGAAAATAGATTAATTTCTAAATATCTGTTAAATATGCGAGCTGCAGTAGGAATAAAAACAAATATTGGGACAATACATAGATGTTCAAAATTACATTTTATGATATTGGTTTTCAGTCTATTTTTACTTCCTTTTCATGACTGTTTCTATGTATTAGCTACACTTACATCTGTAGGAGCACTGTCTGCTTATGTCTCAAGTTTTGCTGTGGCTCTAAGAATACATCACTGATTTCTCTTTGTTTTACTGTAGGTAGAACTTCATCTCCATCTGGATGGAGCCATTAGACCAGAAACCATCTTATACTTTGGCAAGTAAGTGGACAGTGGCGGAAAGCTTTGGTTGACACGGAATAATTTTTTGCTGTGGTGTCCTGAGCAGGTGCCTGCACTCCTGGGGTGCACCTGGATAGAGTGGCTTTCAAGGAACAGACACTCCCTGGATGTTATCTTGACCAAAGCCCCGTTATCAGTGTGGAACACATTGAGGTTAGCAGGTTTAACTGTTCACATAAAAAAAAAACCACCCAGTTTTCACTTCATGCATGGGACAAGCAGTCATACATGTTGGTACCTACTCCCATGCCTTCTCTTTGTCCAGTTTGGTGGCAAAAGCTTGTTTTAAACAGGCTAAGACAGCTCTTTCCCCATGTTCTGCAGGCAGCAAATGCAGCTGGTGGTAGTCGGGCTCTGTTTTGCTCGCGTGGTGTGAGAGTATCCAGTGCTTTCCAGACTGCAGTGCTGCAGCTGGGCTGAGCTGATAGGAGGTGCAGGAACAAACAGTGTCCCAGCACTGCGGTCATCTCTCGGTGAACTGGGAAGCTAGAGAGGAGCCACCCGTGACAAAAGAAAAAAGGTGTCATAAGACACCATAAAGAGGTAGTTGTCTGCCTTGGATGTGTCCCTAGGAAATGACGCAGGTTCTACCTTTTTCATTTATTTTTCCACATACCTAATTGTAAAATGGTCTGAAGTGAAAACTTCCTGGGAATGCCCTTTTGGTGGTGGTATCATGCCATAGTCTATGGAGGAAAAAGGTAGTTTGGATGTTCTTTCATCTGCTCATGTGTGCGTTTAAACCCCAAACTACTGCTATTCAGCATGGCATTTTGTTTGATCCTAACAGTCAAAAGTCATGGTAGTGTGAGGGTGACCCAGGAAGGCACTCAGCAGTGACTTACATACAGGTTGCTCCCTTCACCGAGCCCATATTTGCCTTCTTGCTTAAATATGGCTTATGTGTGGGGAGCACCAGGGTAAATGATTAACTGGTGCAAGAACCTGTCTCCACAGCTGGAAACAAACAAAAAGCCTCAAGACTTCTTCTAGCTGTGAATGTTTGAAAAGCTAATGGCCACTGCTAGGTATCTTCAGACCAAGAATATGGTAAACTTCAAGACTGCAGGAAACATTTCTTAGGTACAACTTGTGTAACTATGGGCAAGAAGTAATTCTTGAGGAGGAAAGGAAATGGTTATGGCATCCTGTAAGCCCAGTAGACTCCAAGACAGTGTGATTCCCAGGGGGAGTAACCTTTCTAAAGGTCTTTCTCCAGTGGGCATCCAGCCACAAACTTTGCAGTGCTCTAGGAATAAGTAAAAAAAAAAAGTCAGTCTCATTGATTGCGGGATGTCCACATGGGAAGCTGAGTATGGATTTCTCTTGATTTTCTCCTTATCACAGGAGTTTGCAGGCTGAAGTACAGAGGTGAAAGTCCTGGGGGATTAGTCACTGTTCTGGCTTTCTTGAGGTTCGTCTCAGGCTGTGTTGCCAGCGTAGGAGAAGTGCTTGAAAGGTTCCCAGGAGGGTCTTGGGAGCCTTGAAGCTTGGGAGATATCAGCCCTTTGAGGGCCCCACATTTCTTCTCCTTCGAAGTGCTCAAGTGCATGCTATATTTTAGCATACTTTAAAAAGCTCTTGTATCCCCCAGAGCTGCGAAACTGCGTGGTATCCCCCACGTATCCCTCAGAGCTGCCATTCCCTTTGGGTGAAGCAACCATGCTCACTATTAGTGGACTCTTGGTGTGTGCAGGTAAACCCAATGGGGCTCTGTAGGAGTCTACCTTAACCTCACCCTGGATATATGAGGCTGCTTGTGGTCTGTTTTTAGAGGTAGAGACAGAAGCAAGTTTATTAGCTGGTGGCTGACCACGTACAAGTAAAATGAAGCCATTGGGATGTATACCCCCATGGGCAGTGGTCTAACGCTGGAGTTTGTAGAAACTTTCACTTGAGCTTGCCTGGTCTGCTACACAAAACTGCTTAGAGCAGCAGCGGGGCAGCTCACAGAGCAGCAGCGGGCTGAGCCAACAAGCAGGGTGACATGAGGGACAGTAACAGCAAAGCCGTGGTGGGTATGTCTATCAGAGCTCGTGAGCAGATCATCCAAACGGGTGCAGTTTCTAACTGCATGGCAGCTGTCCTCTGGGAATCATGTGGAGGAATTTGGGAAAACAGTGTTCCTGATAGGACCCTGGGCGGAAACTTTCCATAGGCAGGTGGAGGAAGATGCGGACGCTGTTTTCAGAAGAGGCGAAGGATGTGTCCCTGGGATGCAAAGGGCAAGACAGGGAAGAAAGCCAATACCCTGGCACTAGCAAACATCTGCTCAGTGCCAGCAACTTCATCTCTGCTGATTGCACGCAAGCCCTCGGCATAAGGCTGATTTCCTTCCAGCCCAACTGTGGGGAAGTGAGTAATGTTCACTTAGCCCAGGAGCAGCGTTATTTGGGCTGCTTTGCTGCAGTTTGCTCCTTGGGATGGCTGCTGGCACTGGGAGGCCAAAACCATGTGTGGCTCTTTGGGTCTGTTAGCCAAGAAACTAATTCGTCGTGGCAGGACTGGGGAGGAAAGAGGATTAGAAACCAATGTCTAGTTGTTGTTCCTAATTTATGTGAACATTAATATGCAAGAAGGGGGTGGCAGGAGGCTGAAGCCTGCCTTGGAAACGTGCAGCAACATCAGCAAACAGCCATGTCAAGCAGGAGCAGTCCGTGGAGATGCTCTGGCTGCTCCCAGGGACACTTTATCCACCCGAGCCACGTGCTGCTCACGGATTTGGAGCACTGGAGTTTGGGTGACCCATGGAGGCTGCACAAGGGGGAAACAACCTCCCTCGTGTTTTGGCAGTTCTGCTTCTAGGCCTCAGAAGTGCCAAGAAATAATCCAGAGTCTTTTTAAATGAACTCCCTCTGAAGCCATAAAAAAAAAAAAAAAAAAAAAAAAACAATACGTGTGCCAGGCCTGTTCCTGCTGGGTCACGACGCGCTCGCATGTGGATCGCCTTCCTCCCTGTGAGGTCAGGCTGCATCTGCAGGGAGGTTTGGGAAGGACAGCTCATCCTCTGGGGCTTCTGCGGGGAGAGGGCTTAATGCTGCTGGCTCGGTGTACAGCTGCTCCTCACAATAAGCTGATTAGATGCACAATAGCCCTTCCTGACAGTGAAGTGTGGCTCCTTTTCTAGGAAAAGGGGCATTCCTCTCCCAGGGAGCACCGTTGAGGAGCTCTTGGAGCATGTCAGCTACAAAACGCCCCTGACGCTTACCAAGTTCTTGGAGAAGTTCAACGTCTACATGCCGGCCATCGCGTGAGTACTTGCCCCTGCTATCCAGCCATGGGGATGCCAGGCCTTGTGGTGGCCGTGGTGTCCCAGGGCCCAGCACCCCTGGCTCACATGGGTGCTGTGGCCCCGTCCCCATCTCCGCAGGGGTGACCGCGAGGCCATCAGAAGGATTGCCTATGAGCTGGTGGAAACCAAGGCGAAGGAAGGCATCGCCTACATGGAGGTGAGGTACAGTCCCCACCTCCTGGCCAACTGCAAGGTGGAGCCGATTCCCTGGGGACAGAAGGAGTGAGTGATGCGGCGGGGCTGGGATGGGGTTGGGGAAATCCTCATGGGAGAACCTGCAGCTGTGCTGCTTGCCACTGGGCAAGAGGGTAACTGAAACCTTCTCTCTCCTCAACTGCAGCAGGAGCCAGGGCTCTTTGGTCCCTTATCCCTGCCAATATTATTTTTTTTTTCTCATAATATCTCTGCCTTGCTTTGGGTGCTTAATTCTTGGCCAGAGCTGCCTCTGGACAAGGGAAGCAAGAGTTGGACGTGTTGACTTGCTGGCCAAGGCAGCAGGCAGATGCTGGTGGGAGCCGGCACTGGATCCTTGCTCCTTGCTTTGCGAGCTCTCCCCACTTTGTGCACATCTCTGACCAAATTGGTGCCGAGCTGTTCATCCCCTTGTTTGTTGTTGCAGGGCGGAGCTGGCCAGCACCTCCCTACGGCCACTGAATGCTCATGTTGCCCGAGCGGGGCCAAAATGCAACCCTTGCACTCTGTAGTCTCCACGTTGCAAACCGGGAGCCACACCAGGCCTGTTTCGCAAAGATGCCTCTGGCTGTCGATGTGTGGAGCAGCTGGGGGATCTCCTTGCCTGGGGCTCCCCTCCATCTCAGGAGGCTTCTCTGCGTGCTCTTTGCCTGCCAGCTCACAGCTCCGGGCACGGAGCTGTGCGAGGTGCTTCTTGGTTCCAAACGGCCCCACTAAGAGCTTGGTCGCTCCTCTGTCCGAGCGGCAACACATGTAGGGGCCCGTGGCCGCCTGGTCTCTGCAGCAGCCTCTTGTGTGCCCTGCTGGCAGTGATGTGGGGCTTGGCCTGGGGTGGCCTCCAGGTGCTGCCCCTTGGTGGGGCTCCAGCACCATGTCCTCCTGGTCTGCTACTGACTGCTTTGTTTTTCCCTCCTGCTGCAGGGGAGACCTGACTCCGGATGAAGTTGTTAACCTCGTTAATCAGGGACTGCAGGATGGAGAAAGGGATTTCCGCATCAAAGTCAGGTCTATTCTATGCTGCATGCGCCATATGCCAAGTAATGTATTGCAGCCCACCAGCTGCTCTGCTCCCCTTTTCCTGACTTGTTGGGTGTGTGTGGAGTCCCATGGGTTCAGGTCCCTGTAGAAGTGTTGGACAGCACCAGTCACACGGCTCTGGTTTCCCCATGCAGCTGGTGCTGAGGGCAAGTGGTGACTTTTTGTGCAGGGAAGATGGGACTGGGACCAAAGGTACTTTTATTAAATCAGGGGCTTTATGCTCTATGCCGTGGAGGAAACTGCTGTGATTCTATGAAATGGCCATCTGGTTCTGAAAGAGGAGAACTGTTGACACAACCAGGATCTGAAGAGATAGCTAAAGAGTCTTGCTAAAGAAACTAGAAGAACTCTCATTTTCTCTGCTATGGGGGATGACACTTTCTGCTAGTACCTCACTCCCTGCCCAAGGGCTGGGGATTCCTCAAGGCACTTGAAGCTGCTTTAAAAGGGGAGGCCAAATCTGCTGGGCTGACAACAGCAGCTGCTGGGATGTCCCTTGGGTCTTCAGAGCACCCAGGACACTGCGTGGGGCAAGGGCACAAAAACAAACGGTCGTGGGAGGAGGAACAAGGATGAAATCCAGCACTTCCTATGCAGTCATGGAGATGAAACCTTCCCAGCTGGGTATCACATGACTACAGTAGTATTCTCCTTAGTTGGTCTTTTTGTGGGTTAGCCAGAAGAATTGCTGGTAGTGAACTCTGCTGATTCCAGCTCAAAACATATGAAATAAACTTAGCTACATTTGAAGTATGTTTGATAAAATCAACCACTGCACATGCAGAGTGCACTTGCACAGTAAAGCAGTAGGAATTGCTCTTGCAAACCCCTGAAAATGGGGTCCCTGGGCAGCAGCTCTTACCTGGAGTTAGTGATGTGCTTGACATAAGAGTCTTCAGTGTCAGACTTTGGGATTTGCTGCACAGTGAGAAGTCACCCTGTAACTTACGAAGTATTGACAGAAGGACAGAGATGCCAACCAGAACTGGTATTAAACTTGTCAATAAAATAATGACGTATTGTGCCCTCATAACTTGACAACTATGAAACTGAGGAAACAAGAAGGTGAAGTTGTTTCCATTTTTTATGATTCAGTCATATTAACATGTACAGGTGTACAGTGTTAATAATTAACACTGCAATTTATCTCTTTCTTGGCCTTTATTGCTAAGAGTAAGTGCTGTGTCAGCTAATAGATACCAACTCCTTTCTCGGAGATCATACTCTATCCTGATCAGAGGTAGCTCTTAAGTAGCTGTTTGGCAGTTATTACTCTTGTTCTCACTGAAGCCATAAAGCTACAAAATGTTGTCAGCATTAAAGGTCACTCTTCCAGGTGGCTAAACAGCTCCTTTCTGTCAGGCAGCATCCACCAGCTCGGTGGGGAGAGTCTAGCATGTTTTGCAGTGGGCTGATGATCCACCTCCAGGGATCTCTTCCAGCCCAAATCATTCAGTGATACAATCCTTTTGACATACTAGTTCTTCCCTTTCCCCTCACCTTGCTTGTGACTGTGTCAGAGCTCAGGAGCCATTTGAGAGACTCCTACAAAGCATTTTGTGGCACTTATTCTAAAGAGTGGTCTCTGTCCAGTTCCGCTTGCCTTGGACTAACTACAGCAATCGGCCACCACTTCTTTTTCTTTTTTGAGGATGGTGATGAGAGCAGTTTCATGCCTGGGAAATGCAGTACTTTCATCCCTTTTGATTGTTAGTAGACTGCTCAGCGTGCAGCTTTTGTTTGGTTGAAGATGGCAAATCTTTCTAGGATTTTGTTAACTTTTTTGAGTGTCCAATCACAGAAAACACCAAAGAAAACAGCTCTCTCGTTCTAATTGTATTTCCAAAATTTGTTTAGAAATATCCTCAGGACATGACTCTTGTCAGTGCTTCCTCCTGAATCTTGCTGCCTTCTCTTCCAGGCTGGTCTCCGGAGGTGGTGGAGCTCTGTAAGAAGTATCGAAATAACTCTGTGGTCGCCATAGACCTGGCAGGGGATGAGTGCGTCAAGGTGGACTCTTCTGAGCATAGGAAGGCTTATGAGGTTTGTCAGGTTTCTTCAAAGAAATTATAAGAAATTATAACACTGATTCTTCCAGGTGAGGGGGCATGCTGCACTTTATTCAGACCCCAAACAGCTGATAGAGCTTAAAAAGTCCTTGAGGTTACTAAAAACATTCTGTTAAAGAGCAGGAGTCCCATATAATTCTAAATGATTAATGGCAGATGTCCTTACTTAAGCAGGTTGTTCGAGCTGGAGTTCAGAGCACCATCCCAGAGGGAAGCTGGGTGCAGAGCTTGGCATTCCTCTGCAGAGGTGTGTCTGACTCCTCTTAGGTGGGATCTGCTCGTGGTGCTCTATTAAGCTCCAGCTAAATGTGGAGCAGACTAGTCTTTCCAGTCTTCAACCAATGGAAATCACCCGAATAATGCAGAGCAAGTGGAGTGTTTGCAGTTCTGCACGGTATACACAGCTGTGCTGTGTTACACAAGATAGACTGAGCAGTTCTCATGCTCAGCATCTTAACTGCATATCTTATATCTTAGCGTGGGGTATCTTTATGCGGTTTTATTAACTGATGGGCAGGATATTTTATCGTGTCCTGTCTGTGCCTGCATTACTCCAGCTCTGACTTCCCCATCTTAAGGATGCAGATTGTTGCATCAGGACTCTTAGGTACTGAAGGAAACCCTATTCCAGGGCTTCGGCCCCTCTTGGCGTACATGGCAATGGAATGTATCCCTGAAAATCCTGCTGTAATGCTCTGTGTGATATGTGATAGATCTGAGGGAACTGGAGAGACTTGTGATGACATGATCAGGTGTCTCCCTTGGGCTAAAGTTCCTGGGGTGGCCATGTTCTGCCTGGGAACTGATGGGGACTGCTGCAAGAGGGGAAATAAGAGATAACCGTGATAACCTGACTGTGAATGCTGACTGCAGAGGAGGACTGGAAGTGCTGGCTTAGGAAAAACCTGCAGCTAAGCATTTAGACATCTCTGTCCAGGGAAAGAGGAGGCAAGTACCTCTGGGGAGGATGTGTTTGTAGCTGGCTGTTAAATATGAGCTCCCTCTTGGATGCAGTCAATGGGGACAGCCCAGGGAGTCCAGTTTCCAGAAGTCAGGAGGGTAAGTGGTGGAGGATCACACTCCACGTGCTCTTCCCTGGCATATCTGCCTCTGACTCCTACTGGGATATTTAGGGGTGGCTGTCCTGGGAGTAGGCACAGGAAAGATTCTTGGAAACAATCAGAAAATTTCGGTGTTGGTGTGAGTCTCATCTCTAATCCTTGTCCAGTGCTTTGGCCAGAGGGATTTTTTTACTCAAAAGTAGTGTCAAAATATCGTCTGCTGGGGGAAAGTTAACCCTGCCTGCAACACAAGGAGGAGAGGCTGCCTTGCTGGCAGGTGGGTGCAGGGCTTGTGTAGGGGCACCCTTGGCAGAACCTGACCTCACCATTGCTGGGCCTGGGCAGGCAGCAGGGGAGGAGCTGAGAACTCTTTTGTAACTTAATAAACAAACAAAAAGCTGTCAAGGAGTGTCTGGGCAGCTTGTCTGATGCAAGCTGGGGCTTGTAACCTGCTCCTAGCTGCTGGCTGCACAGCCCTCTTGCAGTAAGGCAAGTGCCAGGCTTCCCCTGAGGCCAGGTAGGAGGGAGCTCAGCTTCCCAAGGCGCCGGAGGTCCCTGGTGAGGCTGCAGAGGGAGCATCCCCGGGGGTCTTGTCAGGACACCCATGGAGACTGGCCTGTAACATGCCAAAAGCTGCTCAGCTGGAGTCTGCAGAACCTTCCCAGCCACAGTGGCTTGTTCCCAGCTCCTCAGAAATGAGACACGTGGGCTCTGGCTATCGCTTTCCTTCTACCCTGGTTGCTTTTAAATTCTTGTCAGACTTGGCTGCAATTGGCCAAAAGAGTAGAAGAGAAGAGGCAAAGACAAGAATTCCTGCAAGTTTCGCTTATAAAGGCAAGTGGGCAGAGGAAGGAGAGCTTAAAGTTTGTCCTGTCTGGAGAGGAGATAGCGATGAGCTCAGTGTTTATTAAAAGACCCTGGAGAAGTTGGCTGGCCTCCATGTGGAAGGTAACCAGACTTTCTAAGTGTCTCTGCGTGTGGTGTTACCGGTCTCTCCTCTTTTAGCCTGTGCTACAGCACAGTTCCAGCCTGAGAGAATGCAAATTTCGCAGGGTGTGGAGTCTGCGGTTTGGGAGCTCTTAGCCCAGCCTTGTTGATCTGCCTTGCTGTGCTCCTGGGGTGCTAGGCAGTGGAAAAGGTGCCTGCTGAAAGCAGCTGGCTGACCTTGCTCTGTGTGACTGGACAGCAGTGTTTCCTGCCTTGCTTTTCAGGAGGCTGAAAGATGTGGCATTCATCGAACTGTCCATGCTGGGGAGGCTGGACCACCTGCTATGATCAAGGAGGTGAGAGGAGATCCTGACCCAGGGCAGAGCCGGGGGGTCTTTGTGGTAAGATGAGCAGGAGGAGTGGGGAGAGGCCCTTGCTCAGTAGGATGTTGCAGAAGGGGAAGCCCAAGTATTCATATTCTGTATTCATAAGGGAGCAAAAATGTGGGACCTGGAGAGAAATGTGTAGCTCCAAGCCTTCAGAATAGGATCTCCTGGGGTGTATTTCAGACATACAGGCTGCAGTCCTGGTGGGGCAGGGAGCTTTCCCATCACGTGGGAGCTCGGCCTGAGCTCAGAGCTGTGTTTGTATGTGCTCTGTAGGCAGTCGACCTCCTGAAGGCTGAGCGCATTGGCCATGGCTACCATGTCCTGGAAGACCCTGAGCTTTATAAGGAGCTGTTGAGAAGAAAGATGCATTTTGAGGTAAGGATGTATCCTGTGGGCATGACCACTGGGTAGCTGATGTTTCAGAGTAGCAAATTGGCCCTTGTTCGGTCTGTGCTTCAGCCCAACATCCTGAGTACAGGCTGCTACGTGATACCCAAGTGCTGAACATATCTGGACAGCACTGTTGAACCCAGATGCCCAAAGCTCCATAGCAGAAATGCAGTGACATCGGGTGACATACTGGGATCTTTACTGCGTGAAGCCCTGGAGCTCACAGCAGCTTGCAGGAATTGTGGAGCAGAGAGAAATGTTCCTGGTTTTTGTTTTTAGCTTTAGGATTTTTTTTCCCCTCTGTTTTTTTCAGTGTTTTCTCAGTTGTCCCCCACAGACCTCCAGTGGTTGGCTGGCACAATGGGAAATGTTCCCTCAACCATTGCCCACTCACTATAGCAGAGGCTGTAGATTTCTACCATCTGTGATTTGGGATGTACTTGACTCTACCAACTCAGGGGCTGAGGGCAGGCAGTGAACATAGGTGTTGTAAGCTTATATCTTTCTTTACCATCGTTCTTAGCTATCTGCATATTCAGCAGTATTTCAGATCTGCATAGCTAATTCTGTTTTTATTTCTTTTAACTCCCACAAACAGGTCTGCCCTTGGTCCAGTTATCTTACTGGAGCTTGTCTTCCGGACTTTAGAATACACCCATTAACACAGTAAGGCCTCTAAATAATGTGTAATCTTAAAGTAACCAACCCAAATCCTAGTTATTTTTAGTTGCTTTATTGCTTTGCAAGGGAAATACAAATCTAACCACCTACAGAAATATAGTATGTCCTTGCTTTTCCTCACTGAGGAATCTGGTGTAGCTGGAGTAAGTGTGAACCCGTCTAGTGTGAGGTCTTCCTGTCTGCTCCAGCCCTTCTCGGGGCTGCTGGGCGTCTAGAGCTTCAGCTACTTCACACGGGGCATTAGCTCGAGTTTGAGCGCGAGAGCTGAGCTGAACCTCCAAGCAACAGACCTCACTGATGCCCTGCTCCTTGCTCTGCTGAAGTAGATCAGTGAAAAGCAGTGGGGAGACAAGCTAAGCAACGTGTATGTGTCCAGCAATGTTAACTGCATGGACAACTAGATTTTTTTTTGCCTTTACTGTGTTTTTATCCTGAGAAGTATGTGAACATTGCCACATCCATGAATGAACATTTACCCCATTCTAAACTCTGTTTTCTTACAGATTTAGGAAGGATCAAGCTAACTATTCCATAAACACCGATGATCCCCTCATCTTTAACTCCACTATTGACAAGGATTACAGCATAGTAAAGGAGTACATGGGCTTTACTGAAGAGGAGTTCAGGAGAGTGGTAGGTTGACTTCAGCTAGATGCTCTGCATGTCCTGGAGCAGCCCAGAATGATTGTCCTTATTTTATTTATGTTTTTGTAAACTCAAGAGCTTTCACTGGAAGTAAGAAAATCCTATGTTTTTCTTATAAGCACTAGACACTGGAGGGGGGTCAGCAAGAGCACTGAAGGTGCAATCAGATGGCTAGTGTAAATACAAAAAGCAGGAGGGATCTGAGGACTCCTTTGTGCAGATGGGCTCCAAATGTTACACATGTTCTGGCCAACTGCTTTGGGCTTTACTGAGAATGGGTTAGAGTGGAAAGTGCCTGCTGCAGTCCTCAAGACAAATCTGAGCAGTTGGGAAGGAAGGTGTTTGTTGATTTTTAGCTTTTTTTATTTTTATTTTTCTCCTGGATTTGGAATTACAGGTAGGCAGGTGAAGACCTGAAAAGTTAGTCAAGATTCAGCATGTACAGAAGCACTTGTGCTTTTTGCATGTATAACACGAGTATGCAATAATTGTGGTATGACCTGACATAAAACTGAACTGAACACAGTGACAGTTGGCTTTGTCCTTGGCATATGCAGTCATTTATGATCTCAACACGTCGTAAAAAATGTCCCTAATCAGTTACCTAATCAAAGTTCCAACACTTACCCTGTCCTATAGTCTGGGTACTAAGTAAAGCCTTCCTGGTTAGCATGAGATCCATGCTGATTTGATAGCTTTTACTGGTGTGTCTATGGACAGATCTGTGAACTTAGCTACTGTATGAGAATCTTTGCTTGGAATTGGAAATTCAGGATGTGCTTCACAAGAGAACATTAGTCCTGCTCTGGTCAGGGGAACAATGGGGTCCTCCTCTCCCATAGGCCTGACTTATGCTCTGGGTCTGGGAGGAGGAACAGGGGACCCTGCTATGCTGGGTCCAACTGCTTTGCTTCCAGCTGTGCTTTTCTGCTCTTGCAGAAGCCAGGCTATTTCTATATAATAAAAGAAATGTCCCTGCATGAGACAAGCATGTTAAACAGTATGGCAAGGGAGCTTTGTCACTGCAGCAGCGTATCAGCCTGCTGCCACCAACTGCTGTGAAAAGCCTCTGTCCAAAGGGAAGTCTGGAGTGTAGGAATGGCTCTAAATTGCATATCCTTAAAATATCTGGAATCTTTAGAAATCTCTTTGTGCCTGCCTTCTTCCACTTAGGATTGTTGCTAGTAGTAGCCAGAGTAGTTGTAAAATGAAGCTGTGGAAATGTATCTAGGAATGGAAAATATTATGCCTTCCCTCTTGTTAATGCTTAGAGACAGATTTTTGGATCTGTACAATGACATTCATATCTGATGTGTCTAAATGTCTCCTTTCTGTTCCTCTTCTGCCTCCCCAGAACATCAATGCCGCTCGGTCCAGCTTCTTACCTGAGCAAGAAAAGCAGGAGCTTCTCAATACACTCTATGAAGCCTATGGGATGGTGCCCAGTGCATCTTGATGCAGCTCTACCAGGCAGCACAGAGCAAAGATCCTTTGATTGACTCGTCTCTGTGCTGGTGGGAGCACCAGGAGAAGGTGCCCAGAGTTGGTCTCTATTATTGGTACCCCTACATTAACTTTTGTAGCAGAATTGGGCTACTATGATCTATCCCATGTATCATTCCCTACATATCTCCCAGAGGATATCCAGTTCCCTATATTGCTGTTGTGCAAGCAGACTAAAGTTGCTTCCTGGCCTGACCTTCCCTTCATATGCCAATATATCTGTAGAGTAAATGAGAACAGAAGAACGTTCTCTCTTTTTTTTTTTTTTTTTTTTTTTTTCTCTTATTTTCCCCCTGCTTTAACTTAATGACCCACTCACCTGCCTTAACCCTTCTGACTGGCCAGAATAACCCTTACCTCTCTAGGAAAAAGGTGAGTTGACCCTGAAAAGGAGTAAGCGGGAGCTCAGAAAAAGAAGTTTAATCCCAGCAGAGCAGGTAGGAAAGTTTGGCCACCATTGTATTGACTATGCTTAGTCTTGTATTAACAAGACTAGGTTGAGAACAAGCCAGAAGCTGGCACACTTACTGATACACAGGTCTGAAAGGCATTTAAAAAATATTTCTTTTTGGCATTCTTTCTTGAATAGGGAGCTCTGTGTGTCAGGCCTTAAAATGTCACTGCCACAAAAGCACAAACCTTGGGCTCAGGGCCCAACAGCAGCCCATGAACATGCTCACCCATGCATACTTCTACATACCTTTTTTTTTGGGCCAAAACCTGCATTCTGGGACTTCCCCCAGTTCTGTACTCAGCCTGGAGAATTCCCGTAAGCTGCTTTCTGCTCTCTCTGAATCTTTGTTTAGGACTTACAAACATGTGATTGCCTGTTTAGCCAAGCTGCCCTCTTCCTGATTTGAGGTAATCTTTAGGAACCATTAAAACTAAATTAGTAAACTAATGAGCTATGGCCCAATATCAAACACTGACTTGGGTCTTTTCTCACTTGCTTCTCTCACATAACCACGGTGCTGGCTAGAAGTCAGATCTTCAGTTTGGTGAAGAATTCATCAGGAAACACCAAAACTCCTAAGTGATTTTGGTGCATTATATTTGGTGTTCTCACTCAATATGCAATAGAGCCATGCCTCCAGAGAAAGCTGTAACTTTTCCATTGTCAAAGACCTCCCCCAACATGTTTGCGGAGGGGATGTAGGAATGTGGTGCTTTAATATCCCAGGTGTCTGCAAAGATGCATACTCCAAAGATACTGTACCAAAAGTTGCCTTTGACAACGAGCTGTGGTCACCAAAACCACAGAGTGTCCAAGATGGACTGCTCCAGTCTTGACCAGCAGCCATCTATTGCTGGGAATATTTCCATTGTTTTGGGACTTCCATATTTTGTCTTTTAAGCAAGTGAAATGCTTATCTCTGAAATGCGTAGTGCATACATGCACCTATATGTATATATAGATATGAGTGAGTTTGTTACTTTTATAATGCAAATAATGTCATCACTTTTAGGAATGTGGTTGCTGTTAGACCCAGAGTTTTTGCATAATCTTTCTCCGAAAGTTGTTTTTGAAGAAGTTGTTTGGTTGATTCTGGACATTTGATTGATGATTCTGTTTAATAAAAGAACAAATTTATATTAAAACAGAAATCTTCGTGCCTTTCTGTTCAAGGGACACTGGAATGATGGTCTGTGATCTGCAGTGTGGCCTGTCATACTGCAGTATGAGTAGTGGGCAGGTGTGATGTAGTGTTTTGGGACCCCAAAGCCTTCTTTTACCAAAACAGAGTATTTTGAAAGTTAATGCTGGGCGAGCAAGAGGGAAGATGCTTGCACTCCTTTGCTGCACTTGCAGGAGATGATTTCTGAAAGGCATTTCCAAATTTAGTGTGTGGTTAGTTTGGGGAGATCCTGAATGCTGTATTTTGCACTGCCATCCAAGGCTTGGAGCATCTGTGTGGTCAGCAGCTTTACGAGTCAGGATGTTACTGGATGGATCTGATGCCCTTGGTCTCTCAGCATAATTGGGGGTGGCAGCTGACTTGGCTCTTTTGCAGGGGAAACCTGATGCCTCTTGCCTGCCCTCTGAGGCTACCCAGCAAACAGGTTGCTGGTGTCCTGGCTAAATATAATTTTGGAGCAAAAGCATTTTAACCAGGGAGACCTAAGATTAGCCTGTGTTTGAGCGCTCGGGTCTGATGCAGTCCCTCTGCACTGTCCTTCAGCTTCCTCCTTGCATGTGAGCCAAAAATACTGCTGAGGGGAGGTGAGGAGAGCTGGAAGTAGGGCTAGAAAACAGAACTGTGCAGTCAGATGAGCAGGAAGTACCTGCCCTTTTGTCCTGAGTGTGCGGAAATGGGAACAGCCTTTTGGATGCTGTTTGGGAACAGAACGGCAATAGTATTCAGCAGCTTGAGGAACTGAGTCTGTAGTTGCCAAAAAGCAGATGTAGCTTTTACCTGGCTGCCAAATTCTCATTTCCTTTGGGGAATAGAGCTATATACATCTCTGTCCTAGCTCTGCAGCCATCACTTCTCAGAGGCTGACAGACAATTCTCCCTGTCTGGCAGCAACTTCTCTGCTTATTTATGGCCTTGTTTTCTTTGATAACTCTCAAACTTGTAACATTCTGTTCTTCCTTTCCCTGTCAAAGAGATGTTTGTCCTTGTGTCACTACTGGAGAATATTTTTCAGGCCAGTTCTGCCTGGCCCCTGCCTCAGTCTGTCCAACTGCTTCGGCGGTAGATCCCAGCTGAGCCGTAATCGTCCTCCAAAGCTCTGGCTGAACTGCTTGGGACTGGGACTTGTACTGCTGTCCTCGAGCTCTGTGTCTGTGGAGTGGGAAGACATCTCTTCCCACCAGGACCGTTTCCACCAGACCGCCCTGCCAAGCCCTAAGCTGGCTTTACTGTGTCTGACCTAAAGAATAGTAATATGAAGGAGCAGCAAAATGTAAATTAAACACCCATGAGAAAAGAGCTGCCTCCCAGCAAACCTGGGCAACACTGAGGCTGACTTTCAGCACCCTCTGTGCCTGGATTTAGATCCGCTTCCAGTGGGATGCTGCAGACATCAGGAGTTTCATGGACCCAGACAGGAGGGACTCTTCTATCCCAGCTCCCTATCTCCCTTCAGCATAAGCTGGTGTCACCTCCCTGCAGCTCAACCTGTTATAAGGCAAGCATGAAGAGAGATCCAGGCAGAAAAACACCTTCAATACTTGAAGGCTGTGTGTTATTTATTCCAACAGCACATATAGTTTTATCAAACCATCTTTAACACAAAACATGTCTCCTAAAAGAAAATGGGGTGATATCTTTCCATAGATAAACACTTCTCAGCTAGCAGCTTGCATGGGTAAGCCTCAATTGCAACAGTCAAAACAGCAAAATTTCTCTCTCCTCCTCCTCTAACTATATCTTAAAATGCTAAAACTCAAAGAAAAAGATGCCTGTGGCTGATGCTGCTGGGTTTTAGGTGGAGCTTATCCCCACATCTGTGCTTTGGTCCTTTTCTGATTGCTAAGTGGCAGCAACACAGGTGAGTGGTGCTGGACATGAACACGGGCTGGGTCCCTTCCCCACCACCCACCGTAGCCAGGAGCTGCACGGATAGTCCAGTGGCTAGTTCAGATCTAAGATGCAAAAAAAGGGTGATGCTTAGAAAACCCCCAAAACTAAACTCCTAATCTGTGGAAACAAAGAATAAATAATATCTAAGTCTATGAAATAAGAAGGTACCTTAGGAAAGTCTGTGTATATTATTACTAAATTATGTTTTCCTACAGAGGAAAATTGCAGCTAAGGCATCTTGAGAATGGCTCATATCACTACAACCACTGCAGTGTTGTTCTAAGTTGTTAGGGATAGGAGCAGAAGTCTCTTGGAGTACCAGTCCTTGTGCAGAATTCTGCAGCTCTCTGAAACAAATAGTTGCAGCAGAGGCCTTTGACAGAGAACGTGTTGTTCCATGTTCACTTTTTTCTGCAGATTCAATAGTAAATTCTTGCTTTAGGTTTACGGCATGTCCCTCCTCCTGCCCCATCCCACCCCTGCACGCTCTCATGGGGAGGGACTGTTGTCTTGCCCCTTTGGTCTTGCTCCAGGGTCCTTCTCAGGAGAAGAGGCATCTGCTTGGCTTTCTGCAGAACGGAGGATTGGGGAGAAAACACAGTTAATCACTTCTGTCCTCAGCAGTGTAATAATCACTACAGGCTGGTTTTACTCAAATCACCAGCTGAAGAGCTTTCTATAGATATTTGGCCTAAGACCCTCCCTTGGCCTAAGACTCTCCCTTCATGGCCGCAGAGTACAAAAACCTCTCAAAACAGAATAGCTGGTGATGCTGGGAGGGAGCACTGGAGGTGTAAGGGAGTTGAAAGGATTTTAAATGACTGCAAGGTGCATAGATACAGGAGTCCTACAACACTAATGCTTTTCTAAGCTGGGGTGTGTTCTCCTTGTCTAAACTATAAGTGCAGCTTTTTAAGGGCTCCAGGAATGTCTTTAAGACATTGTGGTGATTAGCCTAATTGCTCTGCTGGAAGAGCTCTCATTTGTGTTTGGCGCTGTTATGGACACTAAAGGAGTTCAACTGGGGTAACATGTTTCAAAACATTTTTATAGTTATTGTAGCTTAGAGAGGAAAAGGAGCAAGGCTAAAATGACTTTACTCTCTGCTGTGTATTTTGGCTCTTGTTACTGAAAACAGACTAGATGATTTCCCTATGTTTTGAGCAGGAGGGGTTTAAACTTCCTGACCAATCAGCTGGTTAGCAGTTATTGAGTGGGATGACATTGCTGCTGTGTCAGGGCTACACGGAAAGATTTGGAGATGGCTGACTGCTGTTTAAAATTATTTTTATTGTTATTAAAAATAGTGTGGAACTATATTAAGGCTAATTTTCAAAAAACAAAGGAAAACAAACCTGTCCAAGAAAGTCTAAGGTTTGATGTATAATTCACCCTTGTTGTTGGTCAGTCTTGTCCTGCTTAACAGCAGTGCCTCTGCAAACCCAGCTGGCAAAGGGGATGCCTGGAGCGTGCAGGGCTCAAGGGCTTGGGAACTCAGGGCCCCACTGTATTCCTTGCAAGGAGCCCTTGGTCTGGGAAATTACAGACTGGGCCAGAATAAGCTAAACAAGAAGCAGAGATTAGATCCAAACTGCCTGTGCCTTGCCCCCAGCCTTGGCTCCAGGAGCTGCTTTTGCTGGTGCCCGGGGCAGCTCACCTGCTCCCTCGATGGAAAGGTCACTTATGTCCCCTGTCAGCTTGCGCATGCTGAGAGCGGTGGCATCGCCTTGGATATCGTGGACAGCGTTCCTCCGACCAGCCCGATCACAGGAGATGAAGTCGGTGTACGTGGTGGACTCTACCTCCATTACTGGTCTTGCATTTCCATACGCCTGCAAATCCCTGGGGAGAAAACACAGTTCTGAGGTCAAGGATGCTCGGCGAACCTCAAAGCATGGCTCCGTGCAGGTTAGATTACTTTAGGGAGTTAAATTACAGCATGAAAAAATAGTGGCTGTAATTCTGCTCTGCCTCCTAGAACAGCGGCTACCAAAATCTCAGATAACAACTCGGTCACATGGGGAGTCATGTTGGGTGTCCTGCATAGTGCCAGGTGAGAGCAGGTAGGGAGGAAAGGGCCATATCAGCAGCATTTTTGGCCCTTATTCTGCCTTCCCCATTCACAGCGAGAGGCACACAAGGCAGTTTTTAGCATTTTTAGTTTTTAGCCTTTTCTTTTACCAGGACACAGCAGCAGCAGCCAGGGCCTTTTCTATAGAAAAAGCACTTGCTTGGCTGTCACCAGCTTTGTCCTCGCAGGGAAGGTGGGTGGAGATGGAGTAAAAGAGACACGAGCCTGGAGGCCGCTGCCTGGGCACCCATCCTCGCTGCACCCCCTCGCTGGCAGGTCAGCCCTTCCCTGGCACTCGCTTCTCCCTGCTCGTGCCCTGGGTTAATGGCAGAGCACTCGCCTCACCCGGAGTCTCTTTTGGACAGGCGAGCAGAGAGGACAGCAACACTGAAACTGCTGGGACACGGCGTGCCGAGGCGGGAGGCTTCCCTGGCATGGAAGCTGGCACGGAGGCTCTCCCGCCTGTAGAGTGTCCCAGTTTGATGTCAGCATGGCCCCAAGCCCCTCTATTTCCTCAGCGTGCCAGGAGCTGTGGATGGCAGCCAGTTTGGCCTCTCTGCCCTGGGGCTGGGAGGCTTGAAGCAGCCTGAATTTGTAAGCAGAAACACTGGAGGCCTCAAGCAGAAAGCCCCAGGAGGCAGGTGAATATTCCACCGTTCTCAGACTTCGGATCAGTACTGACCTCAGCTGGTGTATCTGTAAGATGCATGTGCCTAAGTGAAAAAGGGGCCCACTGAATTGCTCTGGAATAAGTACAACCATGTGGAAAACAAACCTCCTGTGAGATTTGGATCCCCTCACCCCAAGCTTCCTTCTGTGCCAAGCACAAAGAAAGGGTTAGAATGGCCACTTGTAGCCTCGGGAGTAACCCTGCGAGCCAGCTCCCGTTCCAGCCCCATTGGTATTTACGTTGTCGGTTTTCATTTTAGCTGGTGGTTTAACTTGCCAGCATTTGTACAGGACAGACCGTCCAGGGATCTGAGCAGTTCTGGGAACATATCACAAGCATCTTGGCTCCCAGGAACAGAGCTAGTTATCACATGCTGCCTTTGCATCGGCGGTCTGGTGCTCTTGGTTCCTTCCCATGTTTGCAAGGCATTTAGTTTGTTTATTTGCATGGAAGCTAGAGATTAATAGTTTTCTTATCTCTGGTTTTCCCCACTGTAAAGAATATCCTTAACCACTGTTATTCACTGGTGCTATGAGGACTTAGAGGACGTTCTGATGAGAAACATACTGCGGTCCAAAAAAAAAAAAAAAGTCAACTTTTAGCCATCCAGGGCTTTTGCATAATGTTCCATGAGAGGCTGAGAAATTAAACTCTTATACAAACATGTGTATTTTTGCTCTTCCGACATAGGAAATTTGCTGTGTTTGCACTGTTCCTTGCTGGGAGTTAGAAACAAAAAAGGAGACAATCCCCGAGACGGGACCTGCCCTTGCTGTTGTCCCTTGTGCAGGGACGGCCCGCGCTGGCGCTGCCCAGCTCTCCTGTCCATGAGCAGCAGGCAAGGCCTCGGGAGCAGCTTCTGCTACCAGCTCGCAGGTGCAGGAGCCCTCGATGTGCACGTGCCAGCCCACGGCCAGGCCCTGCTGTGAAACACGGGGCCTGAAAACCGCAAACCCGGCGCGATGCTCCTGATGGATGAGATGCTAAAGGAACAGGGCTAAAAACTGGCTGCTCTTTACAGAGCTCTCACTCTCAGCTTTGCATGGACATCCTTCCTTCTGTCCTAGCTCCTCCCCCTGGGAAAAGCCACACCATGAGCACTGGGAAGCTCTCCCGGGGGGTGCACAGCATGGTGCCTGCGTGTCCCTGTGTGTCTCTATCCCCTCACTTGGTGTCAATGAATCCCGAATCCCTCCCTGGACTTGGGGTGGGGAACGACAACCTTGTCCTGCAGACAGCAGAAATGACTCACTCCTGCTACGGAGGTGGAAAGTCCTGCAGTGCGATCCAGGTTCTTTGCACAGATTACCAAAGAGCATCAGAAATGGATTTAGCCAGCAGAGCAGCCAATCTTGGCTGAAGCATCTCTCAGATGTTCATTTGCAGATGCTGGGAGAGCTGTTTGATGCCACAGGGGTGGTTAAAGTCACGAACTACTGGTGCTGCTCTGGTATCACTTCAGAGCTGCACGAGGAACCGAAGTGCTGCCACGAGCTAAAAGCCAACGTGTCCTTCCCTGCAGGACCTCCATTGAACACAAAATGCTGGACCTTCAGCTTGAGGAGTAACCATGCAGCAACTCTGCTCATGTTATCATGGTAGAAAGAAAACAATGGATGTGGTGTAATAGGCCAGGATAAGAGAGGGAAAAAAACCCCTCTTTTCCTGAGGCTTAGCAAGCCTGTCCTTCCCGGGGAACGGCTCCCAGTTGGGATGTGGCAAGCTGGTTGTCCTCAGCACGCGAAGTGCCTTTCCCAGGGACAGGTCGAGTGTGTCTCACTCCTTGCCAAGTCTCCCTCTCAGCAAATTGGGACGCGGAGGATGCTGACCCTCCGCAGCTGCTCTGACTCTTTGGTTGCACGCTTAGCAACACTGATGTGTCCGCAGCTGAAACCAAAATTGGAGGGAGCAGAGGAAATGAATACATAAGCACAAATTAAACTTAAGGTTCAACGGTGAAGAGGAGAGTCTGGGAAAGGCTGTGGACTCAGGATCTTGGCTCTGCATTAGCTCGTGCCCATGGTCAGGCTGCCTCCTATAGCTTCATCCTCAAGGGCTGTGCCGTAGCATCTGCAAAGTGTCGCACACTGGAATTAGGAAGCTTTGGTGAGGTCAGGCCACGCAAGCAGGCAACTATCTCCTCAAGCCATGAAGTGTGAGCAGCTCCGACGTGGGCTGACAGGCTAAAAGAGGTTTCCACTGACTAAAACCCACTGATTGATTCTGCCTGGAAATGTAGAAATGCTCCGGGTGCAGGGGGCCTCCAGCCTTTCACAGGGCTGCACTGCCTGGGTGGACTCCATGCACCAGGAACAGGAGCCAACAAGCCCATGGAATGAAACTGTTTCCCAGTGTTGCTCACTGTCCCTGTTCTAGATAGATTTGCTTAACTGCAGCAGTACTGTCCCAAATGGCTGAATGTCCCACAAAGTGGGAAAAAGATGGGACTTTCAAAAAAAAAAAAAAAAAAAAAAAAAGAAAAGTAAAAAAGGGGGGTATGGGAAATATGTCTGCAAAAGTGCCTCCTGGAGTGTGTGGGTTTGGTTTTGAGCTCTGCTGGGTGATGGCCGGGAGATGGCGTAATCGATTTATTTTCCACTGCCGGGCAAGTTTGTGCCTTAGGATCCTACAGCAAAGAGATGGAGCAGGGCGGATTTTTGAGCAGAGGTTTCAGATTTGCGCAATTCCTCTGGGATTTTCCCAGCGGACATCCCTCCAAAGCCTTGCGGGCAGATCCCTCCCTTGCTGGCAGAGGGTCTGGCCCTGCTGCCCTGGGCAAACTGCTGCACTGAGCGTACGGTAGGAGTTGCCACCCCAGTTTTCTGTGTAAGACTTGATTTTTCAAAGCTCATTTCCACATTTCCAGGCAGGTGCAGAACCGATCAGCAGATTTTAGTCAGTGGAAACCTCTTTTAGTGTGTCAGCAACAAGAGAGGAGCGAAGTTCCCTCTTACCCACGTAGTTCAGCTCGAAATGCGTCACGGTGGGCAGTCACTGAGCTGTGGCAGTGGCGTGCAGAAAACGATGTGTTTCGCCAACGGACTTCACACCTTCTGTTTTTCATATTGCTGTGGGCCCATGGGCGGGGGGGAATCCGCACGATCCCGCAGGCGTTCCCGGAGTAAATGCGCATTCAGTTTTAGCAGCACATTAAAGTGCAGTGTCCGAGTATTTCCAGGGCACCTTCACCGCTCCCTTGACTTGCTGAAATCATCTTTCACCGCCAAACCTGCTGCTTGCTCTGCACTTATTTGCCCTTAGCGTTTTATGAGGACTGGAATGAAACAGAAAATCTGGAGTTGTAATAGTCTCGGTCCCGCTGGTTTGGATTTGGCTTTTGAAGTTGTTTTTGTCGTTGTTTTTGGTTGGACCTCAGCTGGGATCACAGTTTCTTAGGGAACTCATTCAGCAGCTGAAGGAGCAGCTGCCTCTGCCCTTGCAGTCTCTGAAATTTTGTGGCTTAGATGAACTAGCCCTCCTGGGGCCCACTGGGGCTGCATTTTACCCATTTAGTCTGGCAGGTCATTAAAAGGTTAAAGTTTCTGCAACGTTTTTGTGTTCAAGAGCACCAGAAACTAGGGCATTTCCTGAGTCAGCTCCGCACCCCTCTTGGTGCACCTGACAGCTCGGCAGCTAAATCCTGTTTCCCCCCTCACCAGCATCTCCATAGGGCACCCCGGGGCTGCCGGCTCAGAGGAAATGCTGCAAATAACCCAGGCAGTGCAAGGATGGCCTGGAAATGTCACAAGAGGCTAAAATGCAGCCTAGATCCATGCGCCTGCAGCCCAAACTGCAGCCTGCGATGCGAGTCAGAGTGGGATTTGCCAGGATGGGGCGGATTTTACAGTCGCACCCAGCTCGGTGACAAGCGTGGTGGCAGGGCGTTCCCCAGGCTCATGCCTGCTGCCTCTCTTGGGTAAAGCTGCAAGCTGCTTATGGCAGGAAAGAGCAATTTATGGCCACGTCCTGGCAATCGGCAGCCATCGCGGCTTTGCCCGGTCCGGCTCGCCCTGCCCCGCTCACCTCTTGCCCTCCTCGGGCTCAGGCTCTCCCTCGAGCCGGGCCTTGCAGTGGCTGCACAGGCCCTGCGTGTCGGAGCAGGACCGGCCGCTCTCCGCGTGGCACTGGCGGCACTTGCGGACGTGAGGCGGCTTGGCCTCGTGCTTGGACATGGCCGCCCTGCGAGGAGTGCAGGGGATGGCAGCGGGGCCCGTGACAGCCCGCGGTGGCAGCAGGGGCCCCCAGTGGCGGCCGTTGGGAGCCAACGGCCTGGCCTGCTGCAGCGTGGGGTTCTGAGCAGAACGTGGCCATCCCACCCGCGCCGCCCCAAGCGCCCGTCCGAGGAGGGCTCAGGGAGGCAGGAAGGGGCAGCCGCCTAAGGGTTGGGATGGGACCTCGCTGCTGCCCTGGACGAGGACATGGTAAATCTCTGAGGCCATGCGAAAACCTCCTGTTTCTCTGCTGTGATCTCACCCCAAGTTGTGGTACGGTTCCCTGGGAGACGGCGGTCAGGACTGGCGTTCCTGCTCAGGCCGGGCATCCTGCTCCGCGTGCCCTCGCTGCCAGCCTCAAGGGACAGCCATGGTGCTCCCGCTGCACGCGGCGCCACGCTCCCCGTGCCCTTTCCCTCCATGGCACCGTCACTATTATTAGACCTCTCCTGCCGGGGCCAGATCCATAATAACAGCAAAACATAGGCCGCAGCCCTGCCGGGCTTTTAAAATATTTACAGTGTGAGATGGTTTAGGGCAGAGGGGGGCCTGCTTGAGCACAGAGACGGGAGCACCAGGATTGCCGAGCTCCCTGCGGGTCTGCTGTGAGGCTCCCTGCTCTCATCCCGGGAGGAGAAGAAAACCAGGCAGGGCAGAAGCCAGCACTTGAGGTCAGGGGGTTTCCACCAACTGTCTGACAACTTCCAGCTGGAATTCCAGCAAATTTTCCACTGGCTCTTGTCTGGGAACAAGCGTGAGATGTTGCGCATCAAGGAGCAGGGCTGGAGCATGCTGCGAGAGCTGCGATGGGGTTTTCAGGCCTAGCTATGGCCCAAGACCCCCATGCACTTGAGCTTAAAGCCACTGCAAAAGCTAGGCTGAAGTTGTAGAAGTCCTGTGTGGAGTCCAGACTTCCTAGACATCATATTTGAAAAGTGTTGGTAAAGTTTGGCACAGACTGGTCTACGCTGACTCAGGCACAGAGCTCCCCATTGGCTTCCCAGGATTTCTCTTCAGTCAAATGTCAGATGTCAAATCTGGGCTGCTGGGCATATCTCACTGCCCACAGTACATCTGCCATCCCAAAGTACTTCCTGCTGCTCCAGGTCCTCCTGGGCCATTGCTTGCTCCCAACTGATTTAAGAGATGCTCCAAGAAAATTCAGAATTAGGAACAACCCTTGGCATCTAGGGCAGGATGGCTCCCTCGAGCATGTGCACAGCCGTCCCCAGGGGAGCAGGGAACACCTGGGACAAAGGTGGGCAGGAGGCTCGGTTCCTCCAGCTAAGAGCACCCTGCACTTCCTCAGTATCAGTCTGTGCTGACCTTTCTGCTGGCCCAGGTTCTGGCCATGCAGCTCTGCTCGTTTGCATTAGCTGAGATCAAGCCCCGTGCAGGTGCCTAAGGCACCTTTCCACCTGCACTGAGGCAGCATCACCCTAAGGCTCTGCTAGGGACAGGTGCTTGGTGTCTGCTCCCCAAATCCTCAGGGATTGTAGGAATCACAATTTCTCTTGGCAGCCAAGCTTTTATGAAGATGTCTGCTCTTCCTTCCCCGCCAGCATCCAACCTTGGCTGCTTTTTAAGCCTCCATTGCGGCTTCTCACTATGTTGATTAATGGAAATAATTGGTCTCTTTGTGCATCTGGAGACAGTTGCCGTGACAGCAGTTGTATTTTTGTGTTTTGTTCCCAGGTTGAGCTTGTTTTTCACATCCCACAGCTTCGAGGTGCTAATAAATCAGGGCACTTGAGTTTTTCCACCCCTCAGAAAGGCGCACGCTCCTCTGAGCATAGAGGGAGGCAGGGCAGAGCGAGCGTCTGCATCTGGGAGTTAAAATTAACTGTGTGACCCATAAACCATGACAGATAAAGCCACAGGATGAAGCCAGTGCAGTGCTGGCATTGGGTCAACACTGGTCTCTGACTGTTGCACAGCAAAAAGCCGTGAACCAAAACCCTCTCCTTCATCCAGGTTGCTGCTGCACGGCCACTTAGCACCTTCCTCCATGTGAGCCAGCCCTGGCACCCTCGAAGGGAGGTCTCAAAGCCATAAGGAGTATGAAGGTGTCAGTGCGCTCCCTCAGCTTCTTATTTACCTGCCTTTTCATGCGAACATGCTTTTTCATGCAATGACCGTGTGGAAGATCTAATACTGGCTGAATTTGCAAGACAAACTAACCACAGAGCAGTCATTTTGCACACCTCAGCTGTCAGAGCCTCACAGCTGTTCCTGTGGTGTTTGAGAAAGGCTCCTGCACCATCCCCACCTACAAAGGGCACAGTTATCCCCATCCCATCTAGACCATTTGTGGATCCCTTTTGGATGTGGATGGCTTTGGATCCTCCTGCTCTTCCCAAATCACTCAGGCCCCTGAAGTAAATGTCCCTGATGGGTTTCACCTCAAAAGCTGGGAGTTATCCAGTAGTCCCACAGCTCCTCAGGTTGCACCAAGGCATTGCTCTATTAGTGACCATGACCTATGCAGACCTATTTGAATTCCCTGCCCTGCCTATGGTCTCTCACCTAAAAAAACAGCCAGCTTCTCCTGATAGACACTCCCCTGGGGCATGAAGAAGTTAGGAGCAGACACAGCTGGGGTGTATTTTCTGGCACAGCTGCCCTTGCCAGGTATAAATGGAAGGAGAAGGCATAGCTTGATAGCTTAGCTGCCTTTTCAGGTGTAAGAAGATTTTTTTCTTTTTTTTAAATAAGAGTAGAGGTAAGGTGTCTATTTATTATTACTATTCTAAAGAGGGAAGTGAGTAAATTGTGTGCAACTTTGCTTTGTTTCCTGAGAGGAAGAATAGCTCTCTGCTGCCATGTGAGCACGATGCTTGTGTGCCTGGGAAGGAGTTCAGCTCAGGCGAGGTACAACGCAGGCTGCAGCAGCCCGGACAACATCGCTAGCTTGGGTACACTGCCCAGCACAGGGTCCGTGTAGCTGATAGCCACCGTGTTGGCCCCTCCTGATCCAGGCTTGTACAGACTTGTAGCAAGTCCTATTAAGCTTCTGCCTAGTGTACAGGGCTGAGTAAGAAGCTGTGAAACCTCCTGAGGTGCGAGAGCCCTGCCAGCTCTCAGCAGTCCTAAAAATAACCAGGATAACTCTTGAGACTGTCGCCATGGAATAAGGCAAGCGGCTCAGCGAAAATGGGCTTAGCTCTGCTCCCTGGGGCCCGTTTGACCTGTTCCTGTGCGGAAGAAATCACTAGTGTAACTCACAGCCTGGGGCAGGGACTGTGTTTGCCTGAAAAGTTAAGAGAGGGGATAAAAAAAAAAATCTGTCCTCTGAAACTATGAAGCTGCTACTGGTGCTTTGCATACTACTGGAATGAAAAGTGATGGGGTTAAGAACAGGCTTGCAATGATCTGTGGCTAAGCTAAGTCCATTGGTGTGGCTCCAAAACGGCAGTTAAATCAGTAGCTCTTCTGATATTTTAACTCACACCAATCTGTGTTAAGTGATAGCAACTTCTGCAACCTGCAGGCAGGTTAAAAACCCTCACAGTAGGTCACTGGAGAGAGGACACCCCTGCATGCCTTGAAGTGGTATTCTAGAAATAATAGAATAGAAAATTCCAGCTCTTGCTGGGTTGACTCCATGTGCTGAGCAAATGCCAGCGATGTTATCCCCGTGCAAGCATAAGGGCAGCCTATAGGAGAGAGCAGGCCTGGCACGGGACATGTTTCCCACTGCTCACAGAGCCCTTAGAGGGCGGTCAGAGGGTTTGCTGATGAGGGAGAGCCCTACTGCATGGGTTGCATTAGTGGCTGCCCTTAGATTCAGTGTTGCCACATGGTTTTGTGCAAGTACATTGCCATGAAGCATAGAAAATACAACAGGAAAATTATTACAGCAGAACTGTGGATGTTCATTTCCTCTTAACTCTGGATCTTTCTAGCAGCTAATGACTTAGAATACAGAGGGAGGTCAAATGACTTTTTGGAAAATGAGAACTTAAAACCCCTTTCCTGCTTATATAATATCCCCTGTCAACAAAAATCATGTCAGTCAGCAGTGTGAATCCCTACCTGGTTTAGTTGACTTTCCTTCTGGACATGACTTCAGATAAGCTTCATACACAGTAAGGCAGCAGCTTCTGGGGATGGAAAAGAAAATAAATGTAAGATGTCTGTGCTTTTGTTGGGAAGCACGAAGCACAGCTGCGTTTACAGTGCCTGCGAGTGGAACAGCAAAGGGAAGGTGGGGCCTAGCAGAGCTGTGCCCAAGGACACAAGCTGGGCTTGGTGACAACCAGCCCAGAGCGGCAGGGCTCGGTGACGGAGGTGTTTGAGGCCCACGCTCGCAGGATTTGCATACTAGTGATTGGGCCCGTTAAGCACTAAGAACAAAGGTCACCCAAGTAGTTCTCCCCTTGGTTTTGCTGCTTCTATTTTTGCTTCGTTGGGGTGCCCTGGGGGCCTGCAGCAGCTCAGCTCAGCTCAGCTCCCCCTCCGACCTGGCACCAGCCAGCGCCTCTGCCGAGGGCCTTAGCGAGCGCTGCTTGGCATCCAGGCTGGCATTCAAAGACACAAAGCTTCCCTGCCTGCCCCTAGGAGATAACAGGGGAAGTTTGCTCAGTATTTTTAGTTGCCTTGCTTAGTTTATCTGGCGCTGCTTGGGTTTCTTTGCTGTTTGTGCACAGCTGTGCATTTTGTCCCCAAATCCCACTCAGAGACATTTCCTCTGCGGCCTTAACATCTGTGGGTGAATTGCAATCTCCTGACCTGCAGAGCCCAGCCAACAGGACACTTGCTTATTTTAGCAGCTGTTTCAGCTTTCAGACTTCTTGGAACATCATGGATTGTTTTTTTTTCACTCTGTCCCAGGAACAAATATTAGAAGAACACAAAGCAAGATATTAACTGTTTATTAATGTAAGCAGTAACTGATTCTGTCTAGCTCATCAACACGGTGTGTTCCTCTGCTATCATGGCCCATCAGTTTCCAAACCAGGACAGGTTCAAGGCTTTTCTCCTTATTTTTGACCCACATTTTAAAATGCCTTGTTGCAGGAGCCAGAATCTGCTTGCTGGCCCTGTCACTGCTTCAAGGACAGGTCACTTGCTGCTCCTCTATGTATGAACACATTCCCCATCTGTTCAATGGAGCTATTAATACCTGCTTCCCTCACTAGATGCTTCAAATATTTGTAAAGTACTTAAAGATCTGCAGATGATGGGTCTACAGAGGTGGATACTAAGTATGATTGTGACAATCTCCAAAGACACAAGGATTGAAGAATACAATTTTGTTAGTGTTTACAGTATATAAGTGATGTGTTCATTGGAAACACTAGACCGGAAAAGAAACAGGATTCTCACAACTCTGGGAAATATGTATAGCCCTTCTGGGGCACCAAAACAGGCAAACAAAAGCAGGAAGGAAGAAAGCCAGCTTTGACAATCCACAATTCTTTATTTTCCTCCTTTGCATTCCTGGCTCATGTGGTACAGAGCTGAAACAGTTAAAGTCTCAGCACCTCAGATTTATTGCAGGAAAAGAAAAAGGCATCTCAAAATATACAGCCATGTGCCAAGAGAGGCTTAAAGTAGACTGGAACTGTGAGGTTCTCAACTAGAAAAGGAAGAATCATCCCTGAGCAAGCATGTTCCTAATGGGATATGAGGGGGAAACCCTGTTGTCACTCAAGGGAGAAGACTTGAGGATAACTCGATTATTTGGGGACCTCTGGAATCATGCACTGGATAGCTGAATGTCCATACTTGATCAGAAAGGAATTATAAGGGCATTATCAGCAAAATATATATCACTTGGTACTTGGAATACTTCTGTTTTTATCAACTGTTGCCCAAAAGGAACAAACATATGACATGAACGCAGCGCTCTCAGCATTGTTTCAAAATACTTCAGAATGTGTCTTGGCAGAATTCAGCATTATTCTGAGCAGCAGATGTGGCGCTGCTTTTGATCCAGAAGGGAAATCCTTTTTGGTCTCAGACAAGGTGGCGGTGGCAGAGAGAAGGTCATCCTCGTATCTGTTGACTCATGGGTGAACAACAGGCCAAATCATGGCTGATTAGAATGAGAATTGTCCTCCCACAGCAGACTAAAACCCCATCTTATTTAGTATCCTGTCTGCAAAAGAGCAGCTGCAGCCTTGGCCTCAGAGGTGCAAACTTGTAATTGTAATGGAATATTTTTATCGGTTACTAATTGTCCTGTAACAGAAGGTTTCATAATACTTAAAAAACTTGTTCATTTTACTTCTAACCAGAGTAGTTTTATTACCTAGGTTAGTACCTTATCCCTATTTAAAATGTCTTCTGAAGTCTTATTTTTGGGCATATCTAGTGGCACTGAGGGCCACAAATTAATTATACATTGTGGAAACCATAATTCCAGTAAAGCTGATGACATGCCAGGGAGGATAAGTTTGGCCTATTACATCATTGCAAATATCAACAAATGTTGGCATTTCAGGGCTGGTCGAGGAGTTCCCGAGGCAATGACTTGTGACCGGCTGCCCGTCCGCATGGAAGCGGGCAGGGAGGAGTGACATAAGGAGCACCCTGCTCCTCCTGAGCTTTCCTAGGCAGGGAAGAATTATGAACCTGTAGCAGCAACCAGAAAACAATGGTGTAAAAATACAAACCTGTAGGCTTGATGGAGCAAAGGTTTCACAGCACGGGAGTATATAGTTCATAGTCCAACACAGGGCTGCTCTAGCACAAAGTCTCACCCTGAGTCCTGCAACAGTTTCTACCTGTCCCTATTGTCTGTCTTGAGTGGCTGGGGACAAAGTACCTGCCATAACCTAGTGCTACCTGTTGGTTTGCCCCTTGCTGGGAACATTTGGTAGCAGCTCCCTTTATGACTTGGCTTTCTCTAGTGACGGTTTAGTGTGTCCTGGAAGCAGGTTTTTGCTCTTGTTCTGTCTCAGAAGTGGATACTGCATTGAATGGTCTGTCTTGTTCTCTGAATCAGTGCCTGTGTATGGCTTGAGTCATGCTAAGGAAACCCTCAGCAGTGGGGAAAGTGCTGGATCAGGCCTTGAATGTGAAAATGAGAGAGACTCAGAGCACAGGAGTATAGAAAGCAGAACAAAAGGCTTGGTTGTGATTTCTCATGTTCCCTGTTGAATTTGGAGCTGTAGATTCAGCTTGGCAATTCTGCCACAGATCTGTGTGACCTCAGGAAAATCATTTGATCTCTTTAGTTTCTGTCTATAAACTAGAGCTGGTGATGGACTGCCCGGACAGGCTGGGAGGGATTAACACGTGGCAGAATCCTACACTAGCCAGCCCTGAAATGTGGGAGGTCCGGGAGCTGTTAGCAACTTGGAAAGCATTTTTCAGTTATATTTGAGGTAAGGGTTGTGTGGCTACGCTTATTGCTCTGAGTGGGCTTAAAAGCAGATTTATTCTCCTTTGGAATAAGAAAATAAGGGGAGGAAAAAAGCACTTTAGCTCATTGTGTGACATTACACCAAGCTAGAAATGGCTACTGTGAATATAAAAAACAATAAGCAGTTGGAAAGCACATGTGTCTGAACACTCTTGACTTTTAAGATCTCCACTCAAGCAATCTGTGGTGGAAACCTATCTGCTTGGTTTAACGGTTTCCACTTCTTTGAGGCATCTGAGTCTACGCTCTGTTGGAAAGTATCCTTGAAAATGATGGCATGGAAAAGCAGTACGTCCCTACGGAGCTCTGCCTAAAGGAACCGGAGTGCCCTGCCCCGTGCTGGAGATATTTTAAGCACTGCTGCTGCAGCCACGTTTGTAAATAGCCATTTAATCTGTGCCTGCAGCATGAATGAATCGAGCCATTGAGGAGCTCCTCTTGTTTCCCAAACTCTCCCTCCTGCGAACAGGAATATGAATGCTTCCCAGCTGGGTGGCCATCTGCTAGCACAGTTGGCCACTGTCAGCTGTGGGCTTGGGAAGGCAAAGTAGCCTCATCTGCCTGAATCGGGCCCGCCAGGGAGCAGAGCAGCACCCAGGACTGTCCCTGCCACCAGCCCAGGTGGCTGCAGGGGCACTTGGAGCTGTCCTCTCTCCTGGAGTATTCTTGCACTGTTGCAACTTCCCCTCCTCTTGCCCATTTGATGCCTGCAAGTCCTCCTAAGAGTCTGTCCCACCATCTCAGCCATGAAGGACATGGCCTCTGAGAAAGGGCGTGCATTCAGGGCTCCCTCTTTGGGCTCATTTACCCTTCTGAGCAAAAAGAAATGTTTCTTCAATACCCCTTCAGGCCCAAGGGCATTCACGTGGAAGCTCCACACCACTTCCCAGCAGCGCAGGGGAACTAGGGAGGAGAGAGGAAGAAAGGCAGTTTGGAGGTGGAGGAATTCTCCAAGCCTCCTGAGACTGCTGCGACACCACTGCTCTCTTTTTATCCAAGACTTCGCCTTTTAAGACATTGACTTGGAAAGCTGGATGCCGGAGAGTCTTGGAGCCCGTTTCCGCTGACACACTCTGCAAAACTCCCATTCATGCCAGTGGGTCACTGAGGAGCCTTGGGAACTTCGCAATTCCTACCGATTCCAAGCAGGGATTCCCAGCAAACCCCATGGCAGCAAGTGCCCCAGACACAGTGTCTGCCTCGCAGACTGGCATTGGCTCTGTGAAAACCATCCCTGCCCCGGTGCTGTAAGGAACTTTGGCCAGCTGCCCCAAATAAATGGGCAAATGTCAGAAATGAGGCCAGAAATCCCCAGTGGGAGCAGGAATCCACGTTCTGTTGCCATTTCTAAAGGCTGGATGTGCTCTGCCTGCTCCCCCCTCGCAATGAGTCCCGAACTGGGCGCTCTCCGAAGTGCAGCGGCCACCGCCTCCCTCCGAGCAGCAGAAAGCTGAGATTCAGCTAAGTTTCCCACCTACACTTTGTGGGCAGCGAAAAAATCTCACTGTGTTGAAAGGCAGGCAAAAAGTTAACTATATCCTGAGGGAAACTGCCCGTTCGCAATGCAGCGCCGCGCGCGAGTGCCTCCTCACCGCCTGCCCAGGTGGGTCTGGCCCCGCAGGCAGGGTCGCGCCTCAGGTGATGCCGGCAGCCGTGGTCCTCGACGCAGGCAGTACTTACGGATACGCTGAGACTCCAGCTGCTGCTTGGATCCCAAGCCTCCAAGTGAGGCCACTGGCGAAGGGCTCGGGGCTCGGAGACACCCTCGGCACGGTTGGTTGCCAGGTTAGTCACGGCAGCGCTCAGGCTCGCGGCTTCCTCGCTCGCGGAGCAGCTAAATGAAGTTGCCCTTCTGGGGCCGAGGGGCGTGTTCTGCTGCTCCCGGCTGTAATCCAACGCTCGCCCTGATGATGTCAAGCAGCTCCCGCTCGGCGGCTACCTTACAGCGAGGCGGGAGGATCGGTTTCCTCCTCGCGGAGATCTCTGCTTAGCGCTGCCTTGTAACCTCATCTCCCAGCAGCTGCGGTGGCCCCAACATCCTGCCTTCGCTTTTCGGTGCTGGAGCTTTTGTTGCGAGAGGCTTCCTCGTCGCCACGACTGCCGGAGCGGCCCCCGGCCCCCGCGAGGCTCCACCTGTTACTGGTGCCTCGTGCCGGCAGCGCCCTGGGCTTTCTTAAGTGCATTGGTGGGATTCACTCCTGGCTGTGCCTTGGGATTTAGCGAACTATGGAGCCCGGCCAAAGGCACCGTGCGGTTTCACGGGGCTGGATGTGAGTGCTTCAGGTCATCTGTGCCGGGATCGCAGCCTTATCTGGGAGGGAAATGCTGAGCTGGGGGCAGCATGGTCCCCAGGTTTAAGGGGGAAAGGTGTTTGGGGCAAGACAGTGCTGTATATTGAGCACACATCTGTGTCCATGCTGCTGTGATGCTCAGGACTGTTCCAGGGACAGAGGAATTCCTGGCTGCTTTTGCCCATATCAGAGGCCCCGCTGTGGTGGTGGTGTTGACCTCCTCACACCCTGTCCACCTTGGAGGTGACCAACAACACAAGGACAAGCTGTCTGCAGCACTGTTTCCCCCAGCCCACACCATCAGAGCCTTGGCAGCATGGTGGAGAGATGCACAAGCATATATGGATGTGAGGGACTGTAATATCTGTATGTTGTTTGTTCCTCAAAAAATGCTGCAGTTGAACCTGGACCCCTTAATGCTAACTGCTTTGCTGAGGGATTGCAAGGCATAGTTGGTCCCTGCTGCAAGGACATAACACATGTCAATATTGTGAAGGAGAGGATGAGTGGGCTCATCTCAGCTGGGGAGCATGAGGGATATTTGCGGAGAGCCTGGTTCAGTCCTTCTGGAGCCACTAGAGCTTTCCTGTTTGCTGCGTGCAAAGTGAGCAGTGGTGAGGACTTGGCTCTTCCGATGTGCCATCCTGCTGAGCAGAAGGCTGCTGTGAAACCAGCCTTCCTCCTGTCCTGCAGCTCTCCCATGGCAGATGGGCCTTGGAGTTGTCCTGCCCCAGGCTTGCCACCTGCCTCCATGCTGGCTAAGAGCATCAGCTGGACCAGCTCCATCAGCGAGGGTCTCCGTTGGGGTGCACCAAAAACTGAGCTGCTCGTTGTGAGCCTGCACATGCTCTGCCAGCATGTGCAGGAAGAGAGAAAAAACATCAAGAGAAGCAGACGGAGCAGGAAACACCCTGATGACTGGAGTGAGGCACCGAGGAAGGGGAAAGGCCTTATTAAAGCAAAAGGTGCTTGTGCTCAGTGTAGCTGCTGAGCCCTAAACCGACCTGATACAGCTCTGCCTCTTGATTCAGTTCTATTTTGTTTCCAAACTGGCACCAGGAAACCAGTTTGCTTTTCAGAGATGTATCATTTGACAGAAACTAATCTGAGTCATGCATTATTACTTACCTGAACGTAACAGTAATGACTTCACCAGAGTGCCAAGTGTTGCCTGTCTTCACTAGGGATGCAGCTGGTGCAGGAGGGCTCTATGCCAAGATATCAGCTCTCCAGACTGTTGCTTCAAGACATTGCTCCACTGGCTCCCAAGAAGGTTTCTTGTGTTTATTCCAACTCATATTTGAAAGAAATCCAGCAGACAAAAGCTCTTAAACGAACACTCGACTGCAGGGTCTGAAGGCCAAAGGTCGTCATGTGCTCGCAAGGATACGAGTGTCCCCCACAAGAACATGCAATGATGCAACGCACGCAATGAGAAGCGCTAACAACAAAGCCCTTCAGAAATCTCAGAGCATAGTATACTAATTTTGCCTTTTAAACACGATTTCTATTAACTATTTGCCATACTCAAACCTCCTAACCCTATGTGTCTGGTCCTGGGGACAACCTGCCCAAAGCATCTGCCAGAAGAGTCCTTCCTTTCTTCCACACACGTCCTTAGAGTGACCTCCTCATCTAGGACCATATCCACAGGGGGCTAGTCAAATATTTGCAGTCAAAACTCTTTAAGTAGAAAAATACAGTTTGAGATGAAGCAATATTTTCCATACAATGTATATTTTTCTTACAAGGAAGAAAGTGCTAAGAAGCCAAAAAACTTTCAGTTTGCCTTAAATCTTAACACTTGAGGGTAAAAATACATGGTTTTCAATATATTTATTATTCTTAAAAGAAAGACATTGTTTTTGTTTCTCTGGGAATCCAACCTAATTTCTAGCTAAGTGGCAGGTTTACCTTATCTTGTCCTATGGCTTCAGACAGGATGTAGAAGACTGGTGTCCCTGACACCCTTGGACATTCACCCTGAGGTGCTGGCTGTAACTCAAGGAATAAATGCTGTTCCAATCCCCCCACAGCGAACACACAGTATCAATGCCTGGCGTGGCAGGCACTGACTGACAGATTGTGTTATAGGGCTGAGGAGACCGGCTCAGCTAAAGCCACAACTGGTCTTTAATGCCTGCCTGTACGTTTCTCTGGTTTTCACTCCAGTTGACTAATACACTTGTCTCTGGGGCTGTTTTTGCTGTTTCTCGCATCCAGCTGTGGTTTTGCTGTGCTCTCCTGCATGGTTTAGTGCTACTGTTAATGACATTGCTGTGCTGGGCAATGGGAGGTTCAGATTTGCTCCGTCTTGCTGCAGTTGCTGCCTGCTGGGGACTGTGCCTTGGTCTGCAGGGAGTTGTAGGGATTTTTGTTCTGCTCTTCCTTGCTCTGCACCAGAGAACACAGTCAGAGAGCAGCACTGCCAGATGCCCACAGGTTGATTGCTGCCCTTTAGCTAGTGACCCTAAGGAAGAAGGACAAATTCGGAGCAATCTTTTAGGCAATGTGGCAGAATGAATTGAGAGAGTTGTGAAAAGGTGGTAACAGCAAGGACACAATCCACAAAGCAGCTCCGGTGCTCGACAGCGCACCAAATGTTCCCCCAGGAAAAACAAACAGCACCAAGAGCCGTGCGGGAACCTCTGAAGCCCGAGGAAATGGTCTGTCATTTCAGGAAGGAATGACCTGATTCTGCCCCACACGCTTTACCCATTTCCTTCAGAAACTAGAGCTGCCCCTGTTCGAGCAGCGTTGTCCCAGATTGATGGTGATATTCTGCCTTCTTGTACAAAGAAGCCTTCCGCTGGATTTCCCAGGCACAGAGCTGTCCCCTAACTGCCTTTGTGTCCCTCGATGTGATCACGATTGCAAGGAAATATGGAATGGCGGAAAATAGAAGTGGGAAAAAATGTGGTGGTTTGATCATTTCCAGACTTCTGCCCTTCTCCCTCCCCACTCAAAACAAAAAAAACTACATTTTTAAAACAAATCTGATCAGAAATTGTATAGCTTATTTCAACAGTCTTCTGGGCTCATTAAAGAAAGTGAGGATTTTTTAAGCCATCAGATACATCCTGCATTCTGGGAACCATAAGAAGAGAAGAATCCAGCAGGTAAAAGCAGCCTTAGTGACAAACTACTCTTACTGTCCCAGATCTCCCCAAAACGTGCACTATCTGTCATGGATTAAGGAAGAGACAAGGCATATCAATGTGTATGAATTATTTGATATTCAAGCCAACTTAGTTTTTATGGAAGTTGTTAATCCAAAAAGCATCAGCAACAAGTGAAATATTTAAAAAAAGAAAGCTAACGAGGCTAAAGACATTAGGAAACCATCTCTAAGGTCACCTTTGCTGGTGGCCAGAGTGTAACGATGCCGTCTGGCTGCAGAGACCTCTCTGAGCACAGTAGCCCTGGGGACGTGGGGACGTGCGCGGCCCAAACGGGCCACTTAGATGCTCCCGCAAAGTGGCTCAGCACGGCGCACAGGGCTGACGTGCCAGCAGGGCAGAGCGCTCTCAAAAACTGTTCACTTTGAGCTGGAGCTATTTTTAGCCCGAGTAATGTGTGCAGGGATGATAAAGCTTTTCACTGCAGAGTCAGGGGTGGTTGCTTCGCTTCTGGGCAATTTCACTCCACAAGTTCAACCCATCCCCCTTGTCTGCCACTGCTCCCCGGGAATCTTATCTTCCCTGCCTGTTGAGCCAAGCGCGTCTAAAAGGCTTGTCCCAGCTCGATAGCTGTGGGGAGTCTTGATCTGTACTTATTTGCTTTCTTTTTCCCTAGGGAACGTTGAGTTGAGTTTGGAAAATAAAATAACTTTTTTTTTTTTTTTTTAAGTCTCCAAAGTCTGTTTCAAAGCCTTTGCTGAAAGCAGATCTTGAAAACACACCCTTTAATCACTCATTGCTGTAAAGAGCCTTCCGTCCAAAGGCGCTTGCAAAATAAGTCACTCCCGGTTACCTCTTTGCAGCTGCAACAAATACAAGGAGGTCTCAAATTCAGGTGTCCTGGCAAGTCAGAGTTCTGCTACAAAGCCAGCACTGTCTTCTGCCATGTTTTACTCAGAAGTATCCCCAAGCCTGGTACGAACTACCCTACCCCCTCTACCGAAGAAGCACTTTACCTGCTGTGGACAGGAGAAAGCGTGGCCGCTGGCTAGCAGCACAAAGAGCACCCAACAAGCGTAAATCCTGCTTGCTCAGGGCTTTGTCTAAAGGCATCCAGAAGCTTCCTCGGTGCAAACCCACAAAGGTCACGCACACAGCACAGGCCTCAGCTGAAAATCATCCCCCTGGCCAAAGCTTTCTTGTTCTGACACAAGGTGGGTATCAACATCTCGGTTCAGGAATGTAATTGGAGAGGAGGAGACGGCAAGTAGTGATTAAATAGGTTCATTCCTGGCGGCTCCTGCTTGCCAAGAGGAGGTTGAAGTAATGAAAATTGCTAAAATAATTGCTAAAGAAGCTACTACAGGAGATGTGTTTCTGCTGTTGCTTGGCATTGTTCAAGAGGGCTCCTTGCCACTGACTGCTCAGGTCTCGCTGAAGGAGAAGCAGGAGTTCCTGGAAGCTCCACACACAGGTAGTTCAGCTTTTTCTCCCTCTTTCTACTAAACGGGGTAGTTGGAAGACATTAAGCAGCATGCAAGGTTGGCAAGAGCACCTCTCCTTTCTGGAGAGCAAAGGGAATGCTAATAAACAAGAAGAAATTAGTCGTCTCTGTCAGCCTTATAGTAAATGCTGCAGCCACCCAGCCAGCGTTATGATTTTTCCCAAGTGTTTGGCAGCCAGACAAGGATTCCTGATGCAGATGTACGGAGCCCTGTGAATGTTTTGGTCCTGACTTATGCTCCAGCTAAATAAGCTTTCACATGATTTTATTGACTCTGACTGGGTTGTGCTGGTGATAGATGAAACTTGGGCAATGAATCCTCAACCATGAACCAGAAGACTTGATTCTTCAAGCTTTAACATCTATGCTCACTCTTTACCTCAGGTCAGGAAAAAATCAGCTTTACCTACAGCATGATGCTCACTAAAGGGCATATGGAGCTAGGGGATGCCCTGCCTTCTCCTGAAGCAGCTGGCTGCTCCAGCAGACAGAATGAACTTGATACGGCAATTCCTACCTCCTGGAGCAACCCATGCCCTTAGACGTGCCTCAGCACACGTTCCTAAGGCCACAAAGAGCATGTTTGTGTTAACAATATATGTGAAACAAAAAGGAGGTTTGTTTAGTAACCTGGGCCCATCTCACTGCGCTCAGCGCGGTGCTCTGTGATCTGCCACACGCCCTACAAGCCGTCGGTCTTGTCATTGTTTGTGCATGGACAGTAGTTGACCACCCTGCTAAGACATGTTCAAGGCAACAAGCTGCATAACTAGCTAAATTGGCCCCTTTTGGGGCCAGCTGTGTAGATGGATGCTTTGCAAGCTGCCCTTCTCAAGCTGGAACTTGAAAAGGTGACTAACAGCGAGCTGTTCAGCAAAGGGATGTTGTATCTAAGTAGGCCTGTATTGCAGAATTGCTACCCCAAAAGGCCCTCAGGTCTCTCCATTTCCATAGCAACCAGCATGGAAAGAGATCTCCGTGTTTGGACAAGAGGTGTGCGCTTCGCAGCAGCACTGCAAGCTTCCCACAGCAGCTGAGGGCTCGCACAGAGGAACAGAGAGGGAAAATCCCACGTATTTTGCCTCAGATGCTTTCTCAGTTGTTACTTACCCTAGTCACTAAGCACTGTGCCATATCATTAACAGAAAATCAATGAGGAGTTGAACTAGACTGGCACTAGTTGGGCATCTAGGAGCATTCCTCAGGCCTTTTCATTGCTATGGGAAGTTTATCCTTGGTGCTTTCCAGCAGTACCTCCGAACACACTACTTTTGTTCTGAAGGCAGGAGGTCACCCGCTTTTCAGCATCTAAACCAATTTGGGAAGCAAGGCCCGCACGGGGATTGCGTTGCTATTCTCACCTTGCTGGCCAGCAACGGTGCGAAACAGAACCGGCATTAAGGGAGCTGCAGACCCCGCTTCCCATCTTCTGTTGCTGGAGGGGAAAAAAGGGCTCATTAAATCCACCAGTTTATTGGAGAAATTCAAGATGCAAAATTAGAGAAACCTCACAGACTTGATATTGAAATGGTGCCCGCTGGAGGGAGGAGCGTGGGATCCTGCTTGCCGTGGGAATGTTTTCCTACTGAACAGCAGCGCTTCAGCCTGCAGACCTGGGGCTTGGAGAATCTGGTGCATGGGGCTGGGTGAGAGGTGCTCAGGGCACTAACTACTCCGAAACTGGAGTGAGCTACTGTGCACAAGGAAGCTTCACCCCAGGAATTAATGCGGAGTGACTTGTGCGCTGAAAATTTCATTTCGATTTGCTGCACATTGGTTTACTCGTGTAAGCAGGGCATTTAGACAGGGCTTACTGTATGTTCACCAGCACCACAGTCTGAACAACCTAGCTGTGCCTCCTGGCCGGGGGTATTGCCCAACGAGAGGCAGGACCCGCTGCTGTCAGTGATGGGATCCAAACGAGCGGAGTGGGGCAGCTGTTCTGAGTCACCTTTCAGCATTCAGTGCTTTCAGCTGAGGTCATTTAGTCCCAAGCTGGGTAATTACAGCTTCAGTGTTATTATTATTATTTTTTTTTACACCAAAGAAAGGGCTGCAAGCTGGGCAGAATAATTCCTTTTGTCAAAACTGCCAGGATGTGATAGTACATTTATCTCATAAGGAATGCACCATGGAATCACTTTTATAAAGTGTAAATAATGGGTCTTCTTTTAAGCAGCATTTTAATGATATCAGGATCTAAGCATAAAAGGGTAAGCAAATTTCAGTCCCTCCTGGCAGATAATCCAGCAGAGATCCCTACTGCCAGCCTGTGCTGACCGGGATGTGGCAGGTTTTGTGCATCATCATCACTGAAATTAGTATGCTGCTACAACGGGCTTTCATTCTAAAGCCACCCACAAAGAAATCATCTAAAAATAAGACAACAAAGTTTCCATGACAGTAAATAGAGGTCAGGAGCCCTGGAGTAGTGATTTGTTCTATCTGAAGACAGATCAGATATCAGCGAGCAATTCATCCCATCTGTCCATCTTCACTGGCTACAGAGAAAGCTCCATAAATTAATGTGGATTAGACACCTACCTTTAAGGTGCCTGCAGGAAAGTGAGACAAAACCCTTCCAACAGTGAAAACAGGCATCTCATTTATACTGCTGGGTCTCATTTATACTGCATTATACTGCAAGATCCCATATTCTTGCAAAGACCATTTCCCACTCTGGAAATGGCTGATAACGCGATGCAAACCTCCAAAATGCACCCTGACACCAGCACGTCTGTTTCTGTTTTGCTTTGATGACTGCTCCAGGAAAATATCTGTGGGCTAAAACAATACTAAATACATGTTTGGAAAGGAAAGTTTTGGAAAGAAAATACCTATGAAAACTGCATTACCAGTCTGTGAGGTTTTTGCATCAACCCTAAGAAACACATTAACAAAATTAGTTATACTAAAATGCAATGTTAGTTAGGAATTGTAAGCCCTCCCTTAGAGCTGGACTAAACACCTCTACCAGTATTTCAGGAAAGCAAATTTGGAAGGAAGCTGTTATTTATACTTTGGAGCAAATATATTGCTACAGATACCGAATGTCTGTGGAGGCCATGCTTGGAAGTGTGCCCTATTTTTCTTTTCATTGAACACTTTTAAAAAACATGGAAAAATATGACACCCTCCCCATATGTTTTATATTTTTCATATGTGAATTTTTATTAAAGGCTCAGTATTCCCAAATGTGCTCTGCAGCAGGAAACCGCTTTGTAAAATCCCCTGACAAGCCAGCACTCAGCTCTCCCTTTCCACTCTTCCTTCCCTTCTAAAATTAAGTTTGTGGTGGTTTCTGCACCAAGTGCACGTGGACTCGCTCAACACTGGTCCTTGTCACGGTTCTTGCCCAGTACTGTCCTTGTGAATGTGCTTGATTTAGTCTCTCTCAAGGAACATTATTGAAAGCCACGGTGCAATTAGAGCTGGGTACTGTATTATTAGATTTCCCTATTTTTTTTATCATCTAGGATGAGAAAAACATTCATATAAAGTAAAATGTCATGACTCACTCTCCAACACTATGGAAATTCAGAACAACCAGAAAAGAGTTAAGAGCAGAGCCACCCCCCAGTAGTATTTCTGAGTTTCTAAATACAGAGTTCCTTTTCAATCTGGATGCCCATTTTTGTTATCTTAAAAGTATTTCTGGAACTTAGAGCCTGACTCTTGGCCAGCTTTAAACAAACAAGCAGGGAGAAATGCTTGTGTAGATAATGTGGTCAGGAATGTGTGGTTAATGAATCTTTCTAAGTTGAAGCATTTGATTGTTTTATTTATTTCTTCAAATCTAGTGAGCAAAAGGAGAAAGAATCAGAGAAGTTAAATCACACAACCATTCCAGCTATCAGCTTTGGAATAGCAATCATTCAACTTTGCAAATATCAAACGTGGGAAGGGATTTATCTGGTGCATCTACACGATCATGTGAACTCCCTCCTCGAGGAGAAACAGCCTCTCTGCTGGAGACACAAGAGGAAGGAACTGTTTTCCCTTCTTTAAAAAAGCACAGCAACAACATAAGCAACTGCAGCATGTTAAATGCTCCCTGGCACAAGTACAAAAATGCAGCATCTAAAATGTCAGCTGCTATGCCAGGAGGATTCACACAATCGAAAAGAGTTATGAGAAAAACTATTTCACCAGCTTCGGAACATCTTGGAAAGCAGAAGCACCAGTGTGGGGCACACCGGAGAATGAGTCAAAAAAATCTCTAGCTAAAAGAAATGATTGTGCCCAGCATGATTCTGTATTGCTCTTTTTTTATTTTTTAATCATCAGAGAAAATCAGGCCAGGCACTCACTCATCTGATTTTACATTGGCAAAACTCGAATAATTATTTCATTTTAGACCCGGGTGGAGACGGGCTCTGGTTAAGTTTGCTTGCTGCTACTGCTGCGTCTCCATCTAGCTGCAAAGTCACCGTTGTAGAGTGGGTTCATGTCCAAGGAGCACGGGAAGAGCTGCTTAGTGATCCCTGTGTCCCGCTGTGCCTGGAACGATGAACTAACCGAGCCTGCCACCACTCCTTGGGCTATGCTGATTTTCTCAACATATCAACTCATGTAGCCCTCAGGCCTGTGGAACGGGCGGTATTAAATCCAGAAATTCCTGACTCTTCCTTTCACTTCCACAGTGCCATTTTTCCTGCAGGGATCACTGATAGGAGGCTGGCCAGCTGCACTTTGCGCAGGCTCTCCTGGGAGAAATGGGGCTGCAGAGAGAGGGGATAAAATCTGGTTTCATTAAAAATTCTGTACCAAGTAAGAAAAAATAATGAGAAGCATTTTTTGTAACTGTGTTTGGACAATGCTTAGGTTGAACATTCACCTGCTTTGTAGCCACCCACTTTTGATGTGGCTGCTTAAAAGGGGGGCACGTTGATGCCCTGCACAGCACTGTAGAGGTGCCCTGGCATCGAAAATGAGCCCAGACCAGCACTGCCAGGTGGCACCGTGGCTGACACGTGGCTCTGCACCGGCCGTCTCACTTACAAGCATGGGGGAATGTGCCCAGCTGGGCTGTGGGGGATGTGCCAAGCTCCAGCAATTCCTACCACTGCAGAGGTCCTCCCCTGGCAACTGCTACTGTTTGGAAGAGCTGTGATGACCTGCATTTCCATGCCAGATCCGAAGAGCCCTGTCTGAGCATTCCGTGCTGTTTGCAGGGATACCACGTTCACCTAGTGCAAAAGGACACCTTTCACTCCCTCCTCCTTTAAGCAACCATCTGTTGCTAGTCCTTTTCCTGGTTCATTCACAGCTGTCAGTACAGAGCTTTTGAACAAAATATTCCCTCTAATGTCTCTCCGGCAATACTTTTTAATCAGCTTCTTATTATGTTGTTTTAATATGTTTTTAATAACTTTTCAATATGCTTAAGTTTCACTACCGCTCCCATAAATAACGTGAAGAAACAGCTCAGTAATATCATTCCAGAATATTGGATAAATATTATTTTCCCTCTCCATCTGTTTTACCAATAACGAGACCTAAAGCAGTTTCCAGATCAAAGCACAGGGTCTAAAGTGAACTGAAGTCAGTAAAAATATCTCTAGTGACATATAGGGACTTGGAGAAGAGTGAACAAAGGTGGCCTACAAAAGAAAACTCTGGTCATGAAGAATGGGAAAGACACAAGGATTACAATTCCTCTATCATAATGGCAGTGACTCATTTGGGGGGAAAACAGTTACTCAGTCTCTGAGGGATTCAGACACAGAAGAATATATTATGCAAGCTTTAGCAGTGTGCGGAATGGCCTCGAGGAGCACTGCGTTACTCTGACTCCAACTCAGCTCAGCACATCACAAATAAGATGACTCACGTATCTATGACATGATAGGAAAATAGTTGAAGAAGTGCAGAGGCAGGTGTTAATGCAATCATGATGCATGCAGTGAAAGAAGAGGAAAATTATAAAACTGTGAGCTAAGGACTGAAAAAAAAAAGCAGCTTGCATATTTGGAGGCCTGAGAGCTGGACTTGAGAGTGCAGACTATGCTGATTTATTGCTGATTTTTTTCATATTGCAAGGGCTTGGCTCCAAGCAGAGCAGAGCCACCATGGAACAGCCACGCTGCCCTTTGGGTGTTACTGGTGGACGAAACCTGTACCTACAGCATGTCATTATATTACACCCCTAATGAAAGTGATTTGGGTGATCCATAAACTTCATCATATTTATACTTGAGAGGCCCTTTTATGCTGCTGGAACATCAGGATTATGTGGAAACTACCACGTGTAGCCATTTAAAGACTAATTCAACCCATTAGTAGTTCAGCCATAGCAGAAGTTGGACCACTGTTTCATGACTGACTTCCCTGGAGGTGGAGGACTTTGGGGGCTATTTTCAAAGCATCGTTTAAGATCCAGGTTCTTGAATACAGCGTAGCCCACAGCCTGAAGTAAGCAGCTGGAAAAACATTTCTCCCCTAAGAAAACTCTATAGTTCTTTATGCTCTGGAGATCTAATCAAAGGACAGTCATGATTTGCATTGAAAGCTAAACACTTCACAGGACAAAAGTCCATTAATTAGGAGAGGTTTATTAAAAAGTTGATCGCATTGCCTCAGAGCTCTGAAGTTTAAGCACAGTGAAGTGTTTAGGTCCGTATAAAGGTTGGAGCAATGTTTCTGAAGAAATACGGTTTACTTATTATTTCTAAATTTTTACACTAGACTTGACCCAGCCATTCTAATTTACAGTTCCCTTTGCTAACAGCTCTCTCAAAGATTCTGGAAGGTCAAAGTATTCAACTATAACCTGTACATGGGATCTGTCGCTTGTAAAATACAGTCATGCAGAGCACCAAACATCCGTACCCAAGGGAGCATTAAAGAAAGTTCTGCATTTCTGTTATCGTGAAACAGAGACCCTTGAGACTAACAAAAATAGCACTAACGTACAAGCCTGAGTGACATTTTTTTATTAGCTCAATAGCACAAAGAACTTCAAAGCACTGCTTTCAAATGACTCTATCTGACACATTTCCTTTAATTATTGCCTAATTTCAGTGTCTTTATTCTTGGCCCTTCAAACAACTAACAGGAATGTGTACGGGATGCACCACTTTATTCTGCTTTCCAAACTGATTAACAGACCAGGGCCAGGTATCCCTGTATGAACTAGGATAACCTCCTGCCACGTCCTGTCTCATTCCCATAGCTGACAGCAGCGGGGCTGGCTTCAGCCTTGTCTCCCGTTAAACACGTGCTGTTTGAGATGAGGTTCTGCAGAATCAGAAGACTTTTATGCTGGGAAGTAAAGCGGGCACTTGGAAAAGCCTTGGGCAGTGGAAGGAAAAGGCTCCTTCAGTGAGTCCCTTGTCCTCCCCTAACGTAATACAGGGGAGGGTCTTGTAGCTCATAACAGATGTATGAGTCTCATAAATGTCCTGTGAAGGAAACGTCACGAGATCCAGGAAGTAGCTGAGTGTCATCAGTGTCTTAGTAATACGACTTACCCGAGATTACTGGGGCGGGAACACACGATTTGAGACCCAGCCTTTGCTCTGCAAACACTGCTGGGCACGAGGAGCGGAGGGCATTTGGCAGAAGCCGTCTTACAGACCCAGCTGGTGCACACGAAAAGAAAAATATGTTAATAATAAGGTAATAGCTCATGTGTTGTCTGAAGGAAGTTCAGGTTCAACCATTTATATGTGTGATTGGGAAGAAGCACGTGTTTTTTCAGAGTGACACTGATTAAATGGTCTTGCTTTACCGTCTCCACACACTCTGTATATTAAAGCTGCTGGTGGGGAAGGAGCGGCTGATTTATTAGATGCCCTTTGCCACTTCTTGGCAGTTCTGGATGGCAACAAAGCCGACGCTCTGCTGAGTTGTCCCTTTGAGGAGACCTCAGCCTTGCGGGCTAAGGCAAGACCGTGTCTCTCTCATCTTCATCTCTGTCTCCACACGCTCCCTTTCTCCCTCTGTTACTCCCCTGGGAAGGCACAGATCTCCCGTTCCCAAGATGGCCCCTCGGATGCCCGGCGGGAGCGCAGCACAACCGGGGCGGCGGCGCCGTCTTCCCTCACGGCCGGGGGCACCATGGCAACCGCCGCTTCACAGGGAGGGCGGCACTGAATGGCTGGAAGCCCTGCCAATCACTCTGCTGCTAGGAAAGGCGTTATTCATTGGTTGGTATGCCAGCGAGCCCGCCCGCCCCTTGCGAACCTCCACCAATCAGCGCCCCTCTTCGCTATGACCTCACCGCACGGAAAAGTCTCAGCCCCCGCCGCTCCCGCCGCCCATCTCCCCGCCCACCCACCGCTCCCTTCTGCCTCCTCATTGGCGGGCGGGGCACGGCACCGTGGCGGCGGCAGCCAATGAGCGGCGGCGAGGGGCGGAAGCAGGAAGCGGCGGGACCGGGACGGTGGTCGGGACCAAGGACTAGGATCGGGACCGCGACCAAGGACTAGGATCGGGACCAGGACCAGGACCAGGATCGGGACCGGGACCAGGAGCGGGGCCAAGGGCGCGGCGGCGCCATGGGGGCCGTGCTGGGGGTCTGCTCGCTGGCCAGCTGGGTGAGTGCCTCGTTCCCGGGCGCGCGGGGCGGCTCGGGGGCCCGGCCCGGCGCGGGC
>JAWLRI010000180.1:4179335-4194738 GCA_034781795.1 Crypturellus tataupa | reverse complement strand
CGGCGGCGGCTGCCGGGCCCGGCCGCGCTCACGGCGCCGTCCCGCAGCTGCCGTGCCTGTGCGGCGGCGCCTCGTGCCTGCTGTGCCGCTGCTGCCCCAGCGGCAGGAACTCCACCGTGACGCGCCTCATCTACGCGTTCCTGCTGCTGCTCAGCACCGCCGTGGCCTGCATCATGCTGGCGCCGGGCATGGAGGAGCAGCTCAAGAAGGTACGGGGGGCAGAGCCGCTGCGAGCGCCTCGCGCCCGCTCCGCGCTGTCCCTGCAGTGGGTCGGGTGGGAGGAACGCGCAGCTGGTTGCTGTGCCCGGAGGTGCTGAGGCACCCGGTGCTGAGGACGCGCACGAGGCTTTAGCACCAGCCTGGGCCATGAAACCCGTCCAGACAAGAGCTGGAAACTGCCAGTCATTATCCCAGGCCCACAGTAATTTGGTATGTTAATCTTCCCAAATGTTTTTAGTGATAATATGGGGAAAGGAAGATGAAAAGGTCTCTGCAGTCTGGCTGAGCGCAAAGCCCTGTGTTACCAGCCCTCCCCAAAGGGAGTTGGCCTCAAAACTTAGCTGTTTGAATGCTTCAAAAATGTAATTGTAAATGCAGAAGTAATTCCAGAGCTTCACACACTTCTGTTCAGGTGCCTGGATTTTGCGATGAGGGGCTCCACACTCGGATCCCGCACGTGAGCGGCTTTGTCAGCTGCGATGTGTTTGTGGGATACAGAGCTGTCTATCGGATCAGCTTTGCCATGGCTGTGTTTTTCTTTCTGTTCTCGCTGATCATGATAGAAGTGAAAACAAGTAACGATCCAAGAGCCTCCGTGCACAACGGGTATGTCTGAGCCAGCTGTCTTGTCTTCTAACTTGTTCCCCTCCTTCTCTCCCACGCTTCCTTGCAGAACACAAGGGCAAATTGCCCAAGAACAGTGTTAAATTTCTTTTGAACTGAACGTAGACTAATGCTTCAGTCTCATAAAAGACTTTCTCCTCATGTTACACATGCAGTGTATTGATAATGTGAGGACAGATGTTGTTGCTAATACTCTGAAATGGGGTAACCAAAAGCGGGGGGAGCTCTTGTTTCCCCCTTCTGATTACACAGAGATGATGGATGTTCAGCTACTTTATCCTCTGCCTCATGCTTCCTCTAGCACTCACTGGGCCAGTCTGAATTGGTTATCAAGCGGAAACAACCCACTGATTTAACTGGGTTGGTGTGGGATCAGGTTACTAAATTATCACAGAACAAGGTTGAAGAGTGTTTTTGACTTCTCCGTGCTGTCCTATTGAGCAGTTGAAGAGAGCATCTGGATCTCCCTTGTTTCCTGCAGGCTGAATGGTGCTGAGGTGGCCTTCCTTTCTGCAAGGCTGCTCTCTTGACTCATGTTCACCTTGTTGTCCAGTACAATCTGTTCTTTTTGCAGAGTGGTTTTCTAGCAAGTTAACTCCAGCCTGTCCCATTGCATGAAATTATTCTGGCCCAGGTGCAGGGCTGTGCATTTACCTTTTTTGAACTTTATGAAGCTCTTGTCAATCCATTTCTCCAGAGTATTAACCAGGCCTCCCCTCCATTTGGTGAACATCTTTACCTGTAATCCCACCAAATACAGCTTCTTGCTTTATTTCTCTGTGCAAAGCAAGCTGCTTGCAAGTCATGTAAAATGTAGCTATTGTGTGCGGAGTAACATCAGTGTTTTCCAATTTCTTCTTTTAAAGATTCTGGTTCTTCAAAATAGCTGCCATTGTGGGTATCATGGTTGGAGCTTTTTACATTCCTGAAGGACCTTTCACAAGAGGTACAGTTCATACAAAATTGTAGTAACAAACTTTTTTTTTTTCTTTTTTTTTTCTTTTTTTTTCCCCCCTCCTACAGACTACCGGTGTCGTAGTGAAAATTACTCACTTTGGCCTCGCATTGTTTTGTAGAAGGCTCTGAGTCTGTCCTATTTCTTTATAGTACCTTGAGTTACCAAATAGTTTGGTGATCAGCTGAAGTAATGCAGTTAAGCAATATATTTTCAAGGGTGCTGTGCATTAATAACTCGGTACTCCATGACAACCCTGAGTCTTCTGCCACTATGTAGCACCTTGGAGTATTGTCTGTGACAAGTGCTGGATACTCCCTAAAGTCTCTGAAATCCTTTGCAAGAAATTTTTACTGTTTAGCTAGGGAATTTTGGTAATTCTCAAAGAATGTAGAGAATTGTGTTGATCTTCAAAGAAATGCAGCGTGAGGGTATTTCAGTAAACAAATATGTCTTGCATTGAGTCTTAAATTAATTCTGAAAATACATTGGGCTACACATTCTTGCGCTCATGCAACTTTGTGCATGTGTCTGTATGTTGGAGACCAAAGTGAGTAATAGCATCTGTATTTCTAAGCATAGCTTCATTTCTTCATGTGTTTTTTTTTAAATGATTTTTTAATATTTTTTTTCCATTATTGCTCTGCAGTACAATTAAAAGCTAATTCTTTCAGGGGTAGTGTATGAATACTGCAAGTTGACTCTGTCTTTCTCTCTATCTTTTTCTAGCCTGGTTCATTATTGGTGTTTGTGGAGCCTTCTGCTTCATTCTTATCCAGCTAGTGCTTCTTGTGGATTTTGCTCACTCCTGGAATGAAAGCTGGGTTGAGAGAGTGGAGGAGGGAAATTCCAAATGTTGGTATGCAGGTAGGAATCTTCAACTGGAAAGATTTGTTTCTGCTGTCAGTACTCTGCATAATATCACTTACTGCTTTGAAAACATCCTAGAATTATACTCTACAGCCCCCTTGAGTAAATATTTTGAATTAATAGCTGTAGTATTGCCCTATTCTCATTAAATAAAACAGAAAATATTCTGGACTTGTGACAGATCATAGTAAACAGCACCTAAACTTGTCTAGTTTGTATGTCTGCCCTATAAGTGCAGAGCTAGTAGCCTGGAGCTCTTAGAATTCTGACTCTACTTTGCCATTTACCAAACTGACATCCCCGGCAGTTGGTTACATCAGTGCTAGTGTCCAGTACAGCTCACGCACCTGAGCCGACCTTCTCAGATAGAATGCTGGGTCTTGGAGCTCTTTGTTCCTCACTAAGTGCTGCATCAGCATTTGGGAGTTTCTTACAAAGAACACGGAGGAATGGAAGTGAAAAGAGATGGCCAGTAGTGTAGAAATTCAGGGCTAGTAAATATCCCGTTAAAGTGTGGAAAAAAGCCCTTGGTTAAGACATTGTGTGTCCAGTTGACACTGTGACAATATATTTAACCCAATTAAACTGCAGCTGAAACATAGCTGTTATTCCCTTGATGTTTTCCTCTGAACTAGAGTATCTAATGAGCCAAACCAGAAAATTAGCCTAACAATACTAATAAGAACACATTCTGCTAGCACAGCTTTCTGAAACAGACTTCGAAGTGAAGAAAGAGGATTGTCCCTTCACAGTGTCTATTAACCATTAGATCACCTTGGATGTATTGTATTGGCAAATTACACTCTTAATAAAATGTTTTTTCTTTTTTTCCTTCCAGCTCTTGTGTCCTGTACAAGCTTGTTCTATGCCTTGTCATTGGTTTTTGTTGTGCTTTTCTATGTTTTCTACACAAAACCTGATGACTGCACTGAGAACAAGTTCTTCATAAGCATTAATATGATCCTATGCATTGCTGTCTCCATTGTTTCTATCCTCCCAAAAGTTCAGGTATTGTTTTACTTTATTTTCTTTGGAAATACCAAGCGAGGGAATTGCTTGGTTCTACTGATTCACTCAGACATAAGAACTTTACATTTTGGTTGTCACTCAGACATAAGAACTTTAAATTTTGGTTGTTAGAGCTATGCTAGCCAGGAATTGTTTAAAATATCTTGCTCTGAAACCCATGCACTATGAAGTGATGTATTTCCTGTAGATAGACTTTTTTTTTTGGCTAATATTGTGCCAATATGATGTATAGCTAACATTGGCTAGTATTATTCATGCTAGTAATTATGAAAATCTGTAGCAATGGGGATTAAGTCCAACTTTGGATAAAATTTGCCCTTTTGACCTTGAATGGTCCTGTCTTGAACAGGAGCATCAGCCTCGTTCTGGCCTCCTCCAGTCCTCTGTTATCACCCTCTACACCATGTATCTCACTTGGTCGGCCATGTCCAACGAGCCTGGTAAGCAGCTGGCTGTTTCAAGTCATGTACTTTGGTGTGAAAGCAAAACCTGTTGTTGGGGCACATGTTTATTAGAGATCTCTGTGTGAGGATTGCTGCTCTTCTGTCTAGATAAAATCTAGTGAGAAAGGCTAAAGCTGGTTATACTAAAACCATCAAACTGCTGCTTTCCAGGACTAAGATGTGTGTGTCTGTGAGGGCAAAGGAAATAGGCAACAGTGTACTACAAAAACAATCATAACACCCTGAAACTGACTCACACAAAGGAAAAATATCCCAAAGCAGTGCTAGTTCTGGGGAATTAGAGAAACTTGCTTATTAGAGATACCACTTGCTGTAACTGGTAATCTGTCATCTTTTCAACCTGAATGCTGTCAAAGCTCATCTCCCTTGATGTGCCTCTAAATGCCTTTCAGAACGAAGCTGTAACCCGAGTTTGCTGAATCTCATCACGCAGATGGCTACAACCACCCTTGTTCCTGCAAACACCACTGCTGCACCTGCCACCGCGGCGCCGCCCAAGTCCTTGCAGTGGTGGGATGCACAGAGTGTTGTTGGATTAGTCATCTTTGTCCTTTGCCTTCTCTATTCCAGGTAGGATCTGTATTGCTTACAAGTGATAAACAGTTGGGATTTTTCTGCCTTTTCCACTTGGATCCAAATACAGGACAAAATGTAACTGTATTCACTAGTGTACAGCTTAGGTGGTCTCGGATCCAAATCAAAATATAGCTAATAAAACTGTATTCTATTTTGTGGATGAATGTAGGCTTTATTAGCCTGTTCCAGATAAAATGTGTTACAAGACTTGGACTGGGAACACTGCTTGGTTAGGTTAAAGAAAGCTCGGATGGAAACAGGCCTCTTTAAGGGGCTTCCTTATGTTTCCATATGATCAAAAATGTTATTTATTAGTCCCATTCATGTAATTTGCTGAGTGACAGCATGTGTGATAGCAAACATGTCTAACTTGTGGAAAGTAAATTTGAACTCATACTTCTCTTTGGGTTATGCTGTAGCATCCGCTCTTCGAGCAACAGCCAGGTGAACAAGCTCACACTGTCGAGCAGTGACAATGCCATCCTGGAGGAGAGCGTGGGCAGCAGTGCCGCTGAGGAGGGCACTGTGCGCCGTGTCACAGACAACGAGAAGGAGGGCGTGCAGTATAGTTATGCCTTCTTCCACTTCATGCTCTTCCTTGCTTCTCTTTACATTATGATGACGCTCACAAACTGGTACAGGTAAGAACAAGAGGGAAAATAAGGGGCTGGCTGTGCTGCTAGCTGGTATTTTGAGGTAGCTCGGAGGCTTCTGCTCTGTAGTCTATACAAGCAGGTTAAGATGCTGTTATGAAGACAGGTGTATTAAATTGTGGCTCTCTATGTAGGAAGATGTATGTGGAATTGGCTTGAGGTGGCCTCCTGGGATGTTTCTATGTGCTTCTTGAAGAGACACATCCATGGGGAGCATTTGCACGCATGCTCTGCTGCTGCAGCTTGTATCAGCTTTCCCCAGGCTTGGGGGACTTGGGTGCTGTGTGAATAGCTGCTGCTCTGTGAATGTATTTGCTGTCAGGGATCTAAACTTTGCATAACGCAGTGAAAGGCTGGTTTTAATTTGTTCTGAAAAGCTGAGTAGCAAGAGGTTTAAAAGGAGCCTCAGGAAGTTTCTCATTTAGTTGTTTCACCATGTTGCCAGAAACGTAGTGGTGTGTCCCAAACAATTATACTAATTTCACGTGGGTTTCAGTAGTAGCAAAGCAGCGGGGATGGTGTCTCAATATCTAATAATTCATTTCTTTACTTTCTAGCCCTGATGCAGATTTTAAAACAATGACAAGTAAGTGGCCAGCCGTGTGGGTGAAGATAGCCTCCAGCTGGGTCTGTCTCCTTCTCTATCTTTGGACCTTAGTGGCTCCTCTTGTTCTTACTAATCGGGACTTCAGTTAAAATGGCTGCACCTCTCAGCACACAAAAGTGGAGAAATTTTTTTTGCTAAAAGCCAAAATGTTCACATATTGCTTTAGTTAAGGCAAATATTGTCTTTTCTTCTGTTCATATTAACGTGCAGGTGGATAGAAAGTTAAGGAATTGCACAATGCTTGATGCAGGAACAAAATTATTATCAATTATCTTTATGTTAACCTTCAGCCATGGTTATTGTGTTGCTGCATTTTTTAAATTCACTACTGTGCTGTTGAAGCACAACCCCCTATCCTATCTTATAGCCCCAAACTTAATATTGAAGTAACATTTAGCTAAATACAAAGTAATATATTTTAAAGAACAAACTATATTCAGCATAATGCACTGGTGTACTAATGCTTCAGTTATTGGAATTGTAAGCCATATTGTTTTAATTTCTACATTCCACTGCAAAAAGCTTAGTTAAATGAGATTTAGCCTTCTGTTTTATGGCAAAAAAAAGACCTTATTTCTTACCAAAAGAACACAACTATAAGGCTGAAAAGCTGTTAACTGTAGTTCATCTTGTTAAGAACAAACTTGCCCTTTTCAAGGCACAACTTCTATGGTAACTTCTTTTTTAGTATGTTTGCCAAATATTAAGCAGTATGTGTATGACTAGCTTAAACAACTTCATGATTATGATGGAAAAATGGAGCTCCTAGTTAATTTCACATATCTGATGTGCTTGTAATGCATATTAAGTGATTGTTATTGGCACTAAAGCATTTGCACTGTAAACTCTTTTGAATAAAACAGACTAACTACTGAAACTGTCTCATCTCTGTTGAGAAGTGTTAAGGACCAGGGTGGTTATTCTGCAATGCAAGATATGACACAATTATTAAAATGCTGATAAGCCTTGAAGTGGGCAGTTCCCCTGATGAGACTTTTCTCCATGCAGCAAATACCATGCAATGTCAGTAATATTTATTTTGAAACAAGCTGCATCTTCCATGAGTATCTCTGAAGGTTGAATCTAATTTCTTGAAGTTGTTCAGCTAGTAAAACTATATCATACCTTTTTTTAATATAAGGTTTCAATGTGTTTAGTTATATGGGGTACTAAGTATACGCTAATATCCACTCTTACAGGATAAGAGAAGGCACAAAGTAAACATATTTAAAGTATCAAATGAGCAGCTGTTACAACAGTGTTTAATCATGCATCAAAAAAGTACACATTTTGACCACTCTTTTATAAAATGCAATATAAAAATAAATTTTGTCAAAATAAGATGTACACTTAACCCAACACCTTTAGGCCCACATACAACAGAAAGCAAAATTATTAGCTTGAACAACACCATAATTAACACATGCCAAAATGAAAGTAAAAAAAAAAAAAAAAAATCACCCACTCTCCTAAAAATACCTCAGGGTTTGTAACACCCATTTGTAACAGTATAAATTCAAGTACTTTTATTTACAATATGCAGCTACGTTTTGTCCCATGTAATGCAAAAAGCTTTCGCTGCCCAGTGACATTTGAGTATCTTCCCTTATGTGCGGAATTTGGCAGGAAGGGCCTACGTACTAGGCAAAAGCTTATAGCCTCTGGAAGGGTAAAGTTTCTTTAAGTGGAAAAAAAAAAAATCCCCTCAGTATTAGGAGGGAGTGGGGGGAAGCTGTAAGCTGAATAGCTTTTCCTGTCTCCTCTCGTACCTTCCACGTAAGGAGACATTCTAACTAAAATCGTTTTTTATTTTTCTAAGTCCTGACATGAGATGTTTTGGGACAAAACTGATTTCTCAGCTAGTGCCAAAGCTCAAAGAGCTCTTTCAGCTCTTGACTCAAGTGCAGGTAAGACAGAGCTGTGCTTGCTGTAAGACAAGATAAGCACCCCTTAAAACCTAGAAAAGGTTAGAGATTCACCTGGGTACAGATGCTGCTTTGTCTACTTAAATACTCCTTCTAGATTTGCCCTTTTTTACTTCATAACTTAAGTGATTGATACAGGTAAACCTCACATAGTTTCAGCATCCTGGTATCAACTGCAAAGCATCTAGCTTCCAGAACATATTGTTCTTAAGGTAACACAGCATATTTTCAACTTGAGTGATATACACTATTCTTTTTAGGGATAAACTTTCTCTGTGAGGAGGAGAGAAAAGAGGGTAGATAGATCTAGGCTGCCTATCCTTTCAGGTATGAAAGGGAATGTGAAAGCCTGAAAAAAAAAAAAAAGGCCTGGTGGCTGTAGATGTTGCTGAGGTGCAGCCTTCTCCTAAACACTTGTGGGTTTTTCTCTTGTTAAAGATACTAAATTGAATTTTTAATATTCAACCTCCAGCAGTAGTTACCTTAAGGGCATCAAGAGGCTGTATGGGTAGATGAGCTGTCAAAATACCTGCACCAAAGAAGGAATATCAAATAGCAGTCACACCTTCACCTCTAGGAAGTGTTTCATCCCGCTTCTTTAAATTGTACATAGTGGATGGGATTAATAGGCACTAAAGTATAAATATTGGCCTCTGTTCTAGCAGCTCAATAGCCTTGGTGACCACTTGAATTTCTTAAGTCCTGGTGCTTTGTGCTCATGTCTTGCTAGCTGGTACAAAACAATCTCTGCTGAGCACGCAGTGGACTTTGGTCAGAAATGCAGAGGAATTGGCTAATAATGCATTTCTGCCCTATTCGAAGTAGCAGAAAATGATATGTTTTTTTTCTGCTTTTAAGGTAATAGCTGTCAGAGAAGAGTAATACTTGATTTACAAAGGTAGCAAAAAAAACCCAGATGCCTAAAGTAAGGAAAACTTCTTATTTATATTCTAAAATAGTTCAAGTAATGAGCTTTTTGCTCCCATTAAAACTATGAATTGCCATTCAGGGGAAAGCTTCATGCCTGACTCTGTTTCAAAACCCTTTTATAAACTTCTTTTACAATGCTTGGCTGGCAAGTCTGGCATCTGCCATGCCCCTGTTGCAAGCTGAGGTCTGCTGCCAGGTCAGGAAATCATTACTGGTGGTGGAAGAGGTTTTTCTTACTTAATTGTGCTGTAGAGGGACTGAGAGGAAAAAAGACATTCAAAAGAATTTGGCACTTTGAAAAATGAATGTCTCAACTGAAGATGCTAGAGCTTTGTTTTTAGAGAACATAACTGCTACCTATATTGTACTTTGTACTAAGTAAGGACTTCAGCCAGAAAAAAAAGTGCTCTGGAGAAGAGGTTTCCAATTAGAAGGGTTGTTCTCTTTCACCAAAGAGTGAAATATTTCACCTTGATATAGCTGGATGTGCTTTTCTTTCCTAGTGAGATTTCCCACCTCTGCACTCATTTAGTGCAGAAAAATGTGCAAAGAGTGTGCTGAGAGGTTAACTTCTAACTCAAGACCAGTAAACAGAATGAACTTGGGAAGAGGGAGCAGCTTACTCAGACATAGGATATCTTATCCTGATTTGACAGTGTAGTCTTGGTTCTGGCTCTAGACAAGGACCTAAAAGCACAGACACACAAGCTGTGGGTAAATATTACAGAGATGGCTAAAGTCTAACTTCATAGGGGAATATAACAACCAGAGACAAAATGGGTAAACAAAGCTGAAACCAAAGTTGTAACATTTCACAAAAGAGCAGACTAGCACAGGGAACAAAATGCTACCATAGCAGGAAATCTATGAATGTGCTTTCAAATACCCTGTGTGCATTTGGTTCCACACAGACTTGAATTCAAATTCTGCCAAAGTAACAAGCCAAAGAAGCACCTTGCTTTCTTACATGAAATGTTGCCTTCTATATATTATATGCTAGCTGCTACAAAGCTTCCTTACAAATTCTACCTATGAATTGCTTACTGAGTTCCTTATCACAACCAGCTGAAGGAAAGAATAACTGATAATGTGATTGACAACTTTTTATCTTTTGGTCCTGAACCTCAGAATTTGAAATTGTGTCTAATCAAAAAGCCTAAGTACCTGATCTGAAAACTTTTTCTTTTCTGAAAATGGAGATTGCATCTGCTTATACTAAGCTTTGATATAAATATTGCAATAATTAGTCTCCTGGGTATATAGGTATTTTACTTCCTGGGAGAAAATATCATAGAAAGCCTCCATTCTGACATTCATTTACTCTGTATTAATTTGAAACAAAATTCATTTGAATATTCCTGAAAAGCCAATTCACAATCTAGACCAAGTGACAGAGCACAGACTTTACTTTTTTAAGCAATCTCCAGTGACAGAACTACATTTTGCAAGGTGCAAAAGCAGTTCTCTTGTCTTAGCTTATCTTGTTTTCAGAAAGGAAATGAAACAGATGATCACCAAGCAGGTAAATCACTGTTACTTTTCACCTGCGAGCAAGGGGAGATGGGAGTGGAGCAACTACTGAGTTTATCCTACTACAGTATGGGTTTTTTTTTGTTTTTATCAATAGGAAGAATATGCCAGTTTGCATCATTCACACAGAGGCTAAGGAACCTTAACTATTCTAGATAACTTGGCAGCTATGTGCTCTTTGCCTTTCTCCTCTGCAAACTCTGCCTTGCCCCCACTGTGCCTTCTTCAGCTTCCTTTGGTTTGACTGTGTAAAGTGCCTCAGCGGTCTGTTCCTAAACTGCAGGTTCAGGAGTAAGGCAGAGTTCACATCATCACTTAGCAGAGTACAAGAGGTCTTAGCTGTGCTGGGAAGCCTCCCTTCACTGGCTGGTTAATAACAGTAATAGAGCTGAGGCTTCATGCCTCGCAGAGAATCATCACATTGCTTTTCATCAGCATCCCCACTCACTAGTGTGTCATGGGGAGAGCTGTCACAGGGGAGAAGCAGCTGTGAGAAATCATGGAGAAAATCCTCCTCGGAGGCTAGCAGCAACTCATTCCATGCCGAGATGTCCAGCTTCCCTGCAGTACCACCGTACTCTTCAGGAAGGATCACTGGAGGAATGTTTTGATGAAGGGAATTCAGATCACAGCCATGAAGGAAAAACTAAATAAGAAAGTCAACAAAAGGTTTAATAGGGTATATAAAATATTTTACAGCATATTACTAAAACAGCCAATGGCTTATCTGGAGTTAAAGAGCAAATGTAAAAATGATGCCTTTGTGTGTGCTGGTGCAGTTAGACAAATCTTGGAGAGGAAACTTGAGTCTAGTGCAGCTGAAAACCCCAAAAGAGAGAATCTACACTTGTCGTTCTGTGTGGAGCTTGTGACTTCAGCTTGTGTCCTGTTCCTTCATGAAGTTGGAAGTACTTAACAGAGGGGAAAAACGGGTTTATCCATTGATAATTCGATGGATTCATGCATTAGATTGAATGGATTCAATAGTATCCCTAGTATTCTCAGTGCCCTGGACTTCTGTATAAAGGAGACGTGCAAAGAAAGAACAATATAGCATTTCCTGGTTATGCCACGTTTAAAACACACTAGTGCTATTGTGGCAAGATAACCTAATCCCAGAGATTGGATTAACGAATATGTAATGTATAAAGGTCCATATTAGTATTACATCAATATTAAATTATTCAAAGTCTTATGTCTATCATGGTGAATTTCCTCAACAGAAATCCAGAGAGGTAAAAAGGGCCAGTTAGATCAAGTAAAAGGGACCAAGCTTTGTCCAGCTGTGAGCCTTCTCAGCAGATTTTACATGCAAGTGTCAAGCAAGGAGCTTAACATTAGTATTAATATGATATAAATTCTTACCCGGTTTGCTATCTTTTCCTTCAGAAAAGGCTTGATGATTGCAAAAATGCCTTTGAATATACGAGGCTCATTTATTATGTTAACAGCTTTTATTCGAATAGGGAATCCATCCTGAGGGATAAAGGAAATTTTTAGAGTACAATTTTTAAAACATTTACCATCTTTCTAATGTTAAAACTTTCCCAAACCTGACTGTCAGCACAACCCAGTGGCTCCCAGGTGGCTACCTGAGACACCAACATAAACCAGTGCAACAACCGAAATGCACTTTGTGATAGGAAATGGCCCTAGAAAGGAGAGCTGCAAGCATAAAAATGAGACAAAATTTGGCACAGAGATTTGACTTTAAATTGGGACAGATACTGCTAAGCATTAACTCTTCATTTCTTTTGTTGTTCTTCATCCTCCCTGAAACGCTTACTTAGGCAGTTACTATCTTTCTGGTATTCCCAACCCTAAGTGCTATGCAGAGTTACAGTGTGTACCACCCTGGTCTTTGAGAAGGAGATAAAACATCCCCAGAGCCAGAGGAGGCTGATTCTAATGACATCCCAACTACAGGATTTGGTGCCAGAGCTAAAACATGCTTGTATGCAATCTGATTTAAAACAAAAGTTAGATAAGGGATGTCTACTGAAAAGATTTACTCAAAGGAACATTCTTCCAAAGCAACAGTTCAGCATCAGCAGTTAAGGTCCTAAATGCCAAGTGAGGTTTCTTTCTTCCATAACTAGGTCTATGCAGACAATGTTTAGACTGAAGCTTGGATTCATGTAGTGCCGCAGTGCTTCTCTTCTTATGAGTGTAAGTGAATTATCTCCCTACAGGAAAGGCAGCTCAGCTAGGCCAGGTGGGTAGTGTAGTGTATAAAATGTTATGTCCCTCACCCAGGTTCAGCTTCCTCTGTTAACAGCTTCCAGCGGGACACCCATTACTTTATTTGTGCAAATTAAATATGGGGTCAAACAGTTTTACAAAACATTGAGAACAATTTAAAGGCGTACGTGAGTTGTTACTCACTAGTCTCATCTAAGTAACTCCAGATTCCCCCATCTGTCCATATGTTGTACCCAAAGGTACAACAAAAAAACATGATCAATTCAGGCTAGAATAAAGCTAGAAGAGTAGAAGTAATGGGAAGAAGAACCCATTCAAGAGAAATTTTCCTCATCTCATTCCTTCAGACAGAATAGTGGATCAACAACAAACATCATCAGCTCTTCCTGCCACTTTGAGGTTACTCCCCACCCCTTTCGCTGTCCCATTTTGTACATTTCTGCTTGGGCATGTAACCTGCTCTAACTTGTTCTGTCGCTTTCTCTCAAACACCTACTCTTGAGATGCTTTTCAGTGTCTCTTTTGCTGGCCTTCCTTGCTGCCCTAATGTTGAAGCAGCCTCTCAGGGACTAGATGGAAGTCCTCCTCAAATTGCACCTTTTCCAAAGATACTGCTGCAAAATACCTGAACCTGCACTCCCCATCAATCAGTGATGACAGGTTTCAGACAGAGACATCCCTAGGGTGGAACCATTTAAATTATAAGAGTCATTTGTCATCATTCAAGCAAAAAGGGAACCTCTTCCTTAACTGCAATTCACTGCTCTCTTCCTCACTGTGGGGCTAGCAGGATAAGCTGCTTCTGCTCCAACTATAAGCTTGCATTTCTAACTCAAATGTAGAAGTCAAATGGGAGGAACGTAGAAGTCAAAAAGGGGCAAACACGTTGGCCAGGATCTGAGAAACTGGTTGGGCAGAGATGTATTTTAACTCTTCTAATGAAAGCCATGATGCTTAAGTTTCTGGTAACAAAGTAGGTAAAGATCTCTAGATACAGAAGCAGTCATTTACAATGCATAAGCTTATTTTCCCACCAGTTCAGGTCTTACCTGAAGAATTCCAATCACTTTTTTGGCTACAAAAGGACCAAAATGAGACGCCTTAGATAAGCTGACTCCTTTGTAGTCTGCCAGGATTACAATTCCATTCACCTGGGTCTCTTCGGACTGAATGAGTTTTTCTAACGTTAAGTATATGGCACGAATGTTCTCAGTAATCGGATAATTACTGGGTGTCCATCTGTCTGAGGTTACAAGACATGGATGGTAAGTTGGAAAGTAAATATAAGCTAGCAATACACATTCCAAAACCTGATTTTACTATTTTCCTGGTCTCTTAAAAGTTAGTCTTAATAGCCACAGTCCTAGCTCAGAGCAGCCTTTTTTTAAGCAAGAGAAAAATGGCAACTCATGTTTACATCAAGGAGCAAAGACTCAATACTCCTTATGGTTTTAAGAATCCCATTCTCCACCCAGCAGAGATTATTAGAAGCAGCTTCAGCTCAGAAAGAAAGCAGGTAAATGGAAAAGAGGAGAATGAATGAAAACAAATTTGCAGCAAGCCTGGCAGCACCAAAAGCAAATTAAAATGTTTACGCTGGAGTCAAAGCCAGAGGCTTCCCTCTCCACTTACTGACAAAGCAAATATAAGCTTCTGACTGGAGGACAGCAGACCTGTTCCGACTTGAGTTACTACATATTAAATTCTCTTGAATTGCCTAACAATGTTTTCAACCCACCTCACTGTATTTTGTTTTTTACTCAACCACAGTAATTGCTAAAATGGGAAAAGGAACTGGTATAACGTTGGCTAACCACCAACGTGTCCCCTGAAATGCCAGTTTTGCAAATTTCAGAGAAAGCCCATGTACTCTGCACAAGTAACCAGGGTTCAAAGGAGAGCAGGAAATAGATTTTTGGCCCAAACACTCCTCAAGGGTGGAGACCGAGGATATTCCCACATTTCAATACCTGGGCGGATGCAGACAACATGACGTCCCTCCGGGTCCAAGCGAGGCAGCACAGTGACAAAGCCAGACTCCAGCACCGGCTTTATTGCGGACGGCTTCAAGTTGTTGAAGACCTCAGGCCAACTCCTCCTGCAGGTGTGGTAGTTCACCAGGAGCTGCAGTGCTCGATCGTAGTCGAATTTCCTGGCTCTGAGGAATCTTAGCAAAAAAGCATCGTCCAGGCAGGTCCCCAGGTATGGGTAGTCTTTGCACACCATATCTCGGAGCGCTTGCACATCGCGCAGCCTCCACTCGGGCTTCTCCTGCAGCTCCTCCCGGGCCTTGGTGACGAGCTCGGGGGACAGCGCGCACACGTACTTGGGGCGCGCGGGCAGGAGCTCCGTGTCCGACGCGGACCCTGCCGACGGGCTCGTCGTCCTCGTGCAGTCGCTGTCGCCTGACATGGTGTAGCGGGAACCTGTCGAGAATCAAGCGCTATGTGACAAACCACCCCGAGAACCAGCAGCCACACATACTACTCACAAAAACACATAATTACGGTGTGCAGCCCCCGACTTCGCTGCTGAAGAGACCACCCTGCCAGAAAGACAAGAGCCAGGGGCGCAGCTCGGACGTCCTCTCCGGGATGAGAACGTGCAGCTTCCTGCAGTCCCTCTATAATCTACGTAGGGGCTACGGGACGATCAAATAATTTACCCCCCAGCAGGTAAGATCCCCCCAGCCCCGGCCCGCCCGTACCGGCGTCCAGGCAGCGGCGCCCCGGAACCACTGCGGCCGCCAGGAAGCGACGCGCGCCGGGCGCCCGCTCCGCCCCGGCCCGCCCTGCCCGCCCGCCGCCGCCCCCGGCCCC
>JAWLRI010000180.1:4150396-4171027 GCA_034781795.1 Crypturellus tataupa | reverse complement strand
GTGACTGCGGGGACTCTAGAGGAATTCCTGCAAATCAGAACTGAAAATACTGGATATTGATTTTTAACCAGATAATCTTTACAGCAATCTCTGCTCTCATCCTGTTATCTTCCTGGGCATGCTACAGCCCAGAGTAGGCTTCTGTGATCAGCAGAGCGGGTGATTAAGAGCCTCTTCTAATTGCCAATCTATTTCTTCACCTTTACAGCTGGTGACAAATTGACTTTCACCTTTATCATTCTACTGTGCCCTGTTGGGTGCACCTGTTGCCAGTGTAGGTAAGCTGGGTGTGAACCAAAAGAGAGTCATTCCTCCAAAATGCTCAGAAATGACCTTTAAAATACAAGAGGGACTTAAAAATGAACAGGTTAAAATGATAATATATTTTTGACTCCTTTGCTTGGTTTTCAGTGTGGGTACTTTACATGTTTAAGCTGTCTGGAATCATAAAAGTAAACATTTATTCTTATTATTTGTTTTTCTGAAATGAAAATTGGGGTTGTCATTAGTCTTACGATTCCAGCACATATGGCTTCAGGACAGACACCAGCTACCATTAAGCTTGCCATGAAATAGTGACAGCTGGCAGCAGCATCAGACACTTGTTTAGGCTTTCTCCTCACACATATGTTTGTGCTCAGACCAACAGGAAGATGAGCCCCTTGATTCAAAATAAATCCTTCCAGAAGAAATAAATCCATCTTCCTCGGAAAGGTTAGAAAATATTTTTTTGCATTTATTTCTCCTTTCCTTCTTTCTTGCTCTTTTTTTTTTTTTTTTTTTTTTTTAATGAATATAAACTCTAGGGAAGAAATATTCCTCTGTTTCCATTGGAAGGCAGTAACCAGCAAAAATTAATGTACTGCATGGACATGCTTGGTGCAAATGGACCAAAAATGATTCCCCATAAAGTATCTCTACATACAGGAAATAAAAGGTTGCTGCAATTGGAAAAGACATCCTGGTATTATGTGGGTCTTTTTTTTTTTTTTTCATTTAATTTCCTGATTATAAATAATCAATGTGATTTAGAAAATAATTTACAGAAAATGATTGGATACATCATTGCAATAAATTACTCAGTCTAATGCCACAAGCTTTGAGGAAAAAAATACAATACTTTTGACACCATCAGCACAGGGCAAGGTATTGCATTTTTGCATTGGAAAACAAGGGACAGATCTGTAGCAATTTTGGTTAGACTGGCTCAGATTTATCCCTGACAGGGACTTCTCCCAGACCTTTTTGGCAGTTGAGATTCGATCAATTTCATCTTCCCAAAAGGCCAGGACCCCCACAGAAGTGTTGTCTAGGGTAGAGCTGCTGTTGCCCCAGAATAAAATGCTTTGAGTTTTGAGGGAGAGAGAAATTGCACAGATACCATGCATCTGCTGTCTGTCTTTCCTCATAAAAGCTTGCTCCAAGTTTTCTTGGCACCTTTACTGAAGTGCTGCCAAAAATGAATCAGGCAGCACGTGAGGACAGAGGGACCTGCCTGAGGCCCGCAGTCGGGCAGGACTCTGTCAGCTCCGGCACTGCTGTGCCCAGGAGCAGCAAACACTGCGTGTGGCGTGGGCTGCTTTGCTCACTTCAGCATAAACCAGATGTGAAGTCTGCAGTGTTTCAGCAGTGAGCAAAGAAAACACATAGGCAAAGAGAAATGGGGACGGTGGCAGGGGGTGCAGACCCTAGGACGGCACAACACCACAGCAGGTGCAGACCCAAGAGATGGTGCCTCAGTGGTTCTTCACAGTAGGAATCAAAGCTTTATGGTTTGAAGTTATTGCCTTCAAATCCTCGGAGCTCTGAAGGACTCATAATGCATTCTTATCAAACTATAAAGTCCTATAAATCCGTATCAGCCACTCTAAGTAGAGGGAGTGGCACTGGCCTGAACTGGCTGGGTTATATGGCACGTACTAGCATGAAAGCTGGGTCCAAGCTGAGATCCTCACTCACAGCACTCTCGGTGCTGGGCAGCCTGAGACCTTAGTGCAATTTGTGAGGCTTGGACTGTCCTCACCTTCACAGACCCCTCCCCTTCGTATACCCTTTCCCCATACTCCATTCCCAACAGGCAGCAAAAAACCTTCCTTTGATGATGAATTTGAGAAGCAATAGAGGGGCCAGCAGTATTTGGGCAGAGCTGTATGCAGCCAGCAGAATGGGGGTGACCCTTTAGCTGAAAGCTTGTGCATCTCAGTCCCCTCAGCTTTCCAGTCCTCTAGGCAGTGGCAGCATCAGGGAAGGATCGGGCAGTGGTTGCTTCCTCTGAGGAATGTGGTGGGAAGGCAGTCATGTACAGGAATAACAAAACCCCTCAAAAGGCAGAAGGATCCAAATAGTGAAGGATCCTGGCAGGCCAGACTGTTGTCATATCAGCTAAAAGCTGTCTTAGACCTGGCTGGGGTTTACACTGCTGGGGGGTGACACCACGCAAAGATCTGGGACGGGAACCAAGCGCAAGGAGCAAAACTGTCAGTGACACCTGAGCAAACCCCACTGAGCTTCACGTGCAGGGATGCCTCCTAAGGAGCTGCCAGCTCTGGGAAATTTGGCTGGACTGAAGACGGGGAAACTGCCTTAGCTGTGGAAGGGAACCCTGCTTTCGTGCAGTGCAGCCTCCTCGTTTGGGGAACTGCTTGTTCACAGGGTTTACGTGTGCTAAACGGACAAGAGAGATGGCAACAGAGAGACAATCAGCTACACTGTTCAACCAGCCAGTGCAACTCCCTGCTGAGGGAGGCAGAAATCTGGCCTTCTTTTAAGGAATGAGGATTTCAGTAAGGCTTCAACCCTAGTTCTGTAACTGGGGGCTGCCCATGGCACACGCTGTCCATAGCTGCAGGAAGACAGCTTCTTGCGGTGGTGCTCTATTCCAGTAGGCAAGTCCGTGTGTCTGTGCACCAGGATCTCTTTATGGTTCTCTTTTCACAGTGGTAGAGACAGTTCTGGCTTTTCTCCCACACAGTCTTCTGAAGAGGCCAGTTGCTCTGCAGATTGCTAGATGACCTCCTGTTTGGTGATGGTGGGTTGCGGGATGGAGCTGGGCTGTTTTGCCACGGTTGCAATGGCTCCAGGCAGTAGCTTGTATTGCTCCGGCCCTGAGCCCGCAGGTGGAGATGGCTGTGGAGTCTCTGGAGTAGCTACAGAGAGAGAAACAAAATTAGAAGGGCAGCATGGATGAAAGACCTGGGATCTACTCATTCAAGTGAGGTTCAGGTGTAAGCAGGACAAAGGCTCTGCAGCAAACCCCTGGTCTGTAGTGACTGGTATATTTGCTGCAAGGCACACAGGCCCATATGCAGTTCTTACAGGGATATAAGGTGCCCTGAAAGAGTCCCAAAATGACCTGCTCTGGCCACTTATTTGGTCATATGTGGGGTTATCTCATCCCTAATTTCCTGGGTGATGGCCCTGCATTGCAGAGGGAAAAATGAAATGTGTTTGAACTATGCATGGAAAGAGAAAACTTTCCAGTGATCCCAGTAGATACTGTCTGAGAGCATTGATGTAGGGGAATGAAAAGTTACAGTCTGACAGGGAAGATCTTGTTGCATCAGTTAATCTGGCCTAATCTGATCTGACCAACTTCTCTATTTGTCTTTCCATCCTTTCTGCATAGGAATTTCTCACATACTCGTTATCAGAGACTGTCTTGCATGGAAATTTCCTAGAACCACCTCCATAGGAACACTGGCAGGCTCACAGTTTTTCCCCAGAACGATCAGTCACTCTGGCCATACTCACACATCTGCCCGTTGTGCATCTGTGGCGGCATTGTGTTGGCCACAATGACATTTGTTCCAAGGTTCTCCTGGATCAGGTGAGGGTGCAGAGGGTGGTGGGTATGTGGCGTTTCACTTGATGACCCTAAAACCATGCGTATAATATTGTTATGGCAGAGAGAGACAGTTCCAGGAGGCATAGACCCACTTCACCCACTTCAAAGCCTTTCCAGCAACTGTGCATGAACTGCTTGTGTGTTTGTGGCTGGAGCACACCCTTCCCATCTTCTGTGGACATTTTGGGCTCAGTTCTCCTGTCTGCTGCCTGTATTTCCTCTTACAGAGAGTTAACTTCCTCTCCTCCCAAGTCACATCACATAAATACTAGCACCATGGCAACTTCTCACGTTGTTTTGGGTCACTGGATGACCCCCGTAGAAAACTGGGGCATTCTTTCAACCAAAGGACTAGATGATCTCTAGAAGTCCTTTCCAACCTCAGCCCTTCTGTGATTCTGTGAAACCTTTCTGGCCTTTTTATTCTGGTGGTTCCCTCCTGACAAAGAGGGGAGCTTGTGGAATGGTTGGCTGCTACATGTCTGGGAACTCATCTACATGCTGAGGGCTGGGGCTGACTTACACAGTAGCAGCAATGGATGGTCCTACATGGATGGTGACTGGGGAGCACTGAGAGGCCTCTTGCAGGACTGACTCACCTCCCAGCAGCATCTCCTGCAGCAGGTTGTCTATCTTGGCCATCCCGAAGAGCTTGACAAACTGGATCTGCTCTATCATCTGCCAGGTAATGCTCTGCAGAACGGGCAGCAGCAGCAGCAGCTCCCCGAAGCGGCCCCGCGAGTCATACTGCCGGTCGTTGATATAGTCCTCCAGGCTGACCTGCACCTGGTACCGCATCCGCTTGATCTTCACGGGGTCGCTGAGTCCTTTGGCATCTGAAACGATCCACAGAGCAAACTATCCAGGCTGCTTCCCTAGGAACTGCGCCTCAGTAATGCATGAGCTCTAGACTCAGGCTGAGTTGTGCTGTCTGTTGTTACAGATATTTTTCCTCTCCTTAGTCTGACTTCTCCCCTCTAAGAGCAGTTTTGCTCAGAGAGGAGACCAGGTTAGCATTTGCTGACTCAGCACCGGTCAGTGTAACCCAGACCAGTCCCCCTTGATGGTGACCATTACCTACTGCAAGTTGGAGCATACCTGGGTCAAAGAAGATGATGGCTTTCAAGCAGGCATACTCGTTATCATCGATCTGCAGTTCCTGGAAGGGAAGGACCAGCTCGTCCAGGATGCGCATGGCCACGCGGCTCACCTCCACCAGCTCGGGGCAGTTCCGTGGGATGATGTGGTCATTTCCTTTAGACAAGCAGTACAGAGACCATCACCCTGTCGTCGCCTCAAATTTGCCAAGGGTGGCAAGGGCTTCAAAACTTTCTAAACCCAGAAAACCAGTGCTGAGATGATTTTGGAGTGGGGATACTAGCTGGGTCCCCAGGAAATTCTCACTTCTGGCTGTTCTATAGCACTGCCCACCAGAACTGCTGATCTGTGTTTCCAGAACAGCCTCTCCTTATTCAGCCACAGGGCTGATAGGAGTCAGTGAAGTGAGGAAGAGCTACCTGAGAGCGAGAGCCTCTTTCTCAGTTACAGCCCGTTCTGCTTATGCACACCCGGCACAGCAGCAGGAAGGTTTTTAGTCCCCTGCTTTGACAGGGCAGCATGCTGTAACCTTGGCATGAAGTGAGCCAAGCCTAGGCACACAGCAAAGCGGCACCAGGCTCTCTAAAGCACAGAAGCTGAAGCCACTTGTCCTTCAGAAAGGATGCCCATTCTCTTGGCCAGCCCCTGGGAGGGATGCGTAGTGGAAGCAGACTGATGGAGAGCAGAAATGCACTCTTTACCTAGCAGCAAGACATCCTTGAACACCATGGACCTCTTGGCAGCTCCTAGTAACAGATGTTCACCTGCATGTGCTCGCAGCAGTGCCACCTGCAAGGGAAGGGACAAATTATTTATGTGATGTCAGCAGAGAGACAGAGAACTGCAACTGCATGTAAACAGGAGGGAAATCCCAGCACTCCTGTATAGCACTCAGGGTTGTAGGGAGAGATTCCCTCTCCAGTTACATGCCTGAAGTCGGAGGAAGTAGCCAAAAATGTGCATAAACAACACTGGACACAGCAGAACCAGTCAATATCAGATGCTCGGGACTCTAACCCAGCCTGTGTGCATCCTGCCCCTGTCCAAGAGCTACCTCGACTCTGCCACACTCCCCTGTGCTGCATTAAGTGGCCCAGGATTGGAGGCTAAGGAACAAGAACGTTTGTGCGATGGGGCACTGCACCATTCACTTCATCCCATAGGAGCAAAGAGGATGGTGGCTGTGCCCATCTCCCACTGACAGGAGTCTTAGGGGGACCCGTGTCCCACTGGCAGGTGGGGCGCCTGGTCAGTTTTTCCCTTGCTGGCAATGGGCATTCAGGCCAGGAAAGCCAGAGGGACGTTTTTCTGCTGACGTTAATGATTGAAGTGTTTCATTTTACACCCCTCAGCGGTTCCTGAGAATGTTCTGAATCTTTTGCCCTTCTTTGGTTAAAAATTTCAAAGATTTAGGCAGAAATAGAAGTTAACGATTGGACAGCCTGACATGGAAGCTTCTTAATGTCCAGCCAGGAACCTCTGCTGAAGAAAACAATTATTAAACATTAATGGAAAGATCCTGAAGAGCATGTCCTGATGGGAATGGTCCCATTTCCCAGTGCATTATCTCTCAGCATCAGACAAAGCCAAGAGAAGTCCCACCCTGCCAGAAGTGTCAGGAGAGTGCATCATCCATGGACAGAGCTGATTGGAAAAGATGCTGATGGCTTAGAGAGATCTTTTTCAGATGGTATAAAAGAGTTATGCAAAATAAACAGAGTGGAGGTCCTTGCAAAAAGACTATGTGCACATGATGTTGGGAAACCTTTTTCTGTATGCCAAAATCAAGCCCCTCTCTGTCACTATCCAAACATGGATGTGCCAACTGAGGCTGCTCGTGACTACCAAAGCTGCGCAGAACTGAGCTTTCCCATCTGCCGAGGGTTTGGGAAGGATGGGAAAAAAAAGCAGAGCTCTCAAGGGAAAGTCTCAAGGGAGACTTTCTGCTTAATGCAAATTGAGGAAAGGCTCAGTTTGGATCCATCACTCTTGTTTCCATACAATTCACCTGTTTGAGTGAGGTTAAAACATAGTATTTTAACAGAGCAAAAACATTCATTTGATATTTGTTCTTTCAGTGATTAACCTCAGATGCATCATTCTATTCTGAAGTAGAAAAAATATAAAAGTTGTAACTGAACAAAGTAGAACTTTAACCTGGAAATGAAATTGGTTTGCCCCACCAAAGCAAGTACTTTGACATTTAGCTGCATAGGAAAAACAAGGTGTCGAATATGCCCTTTCCTATAAAAACATTGGCAGAGATGATTCATTCCCAAGCAACATTATAATGCCAATATAAGAGTATTTCCCAACATTAAATGTTCCCACTGGACATGTCTCGGTCAGCTCTCACGCCCCTTGGGCAACCGGCTTGTGAGTGTTTCTGTTCGTTCCTGGCACTTCTCCATCCTGCTCTCCCCTGAGTCTCTGCTCTCCTCGAAAGCGCAGATGTCATCAATCACACTGCTTTAATGCAGCACAGCCTTTCCTCTCTAACCCTCCGGGACAGCTTGGGAACTGCTCCTAATGAGGAATGATTTCTCCTAGCAGAAGTCCTATTTCAGATTAGAAGAGCCTATGGAGCAAGCGGAGAGTGGCCTCTCCCCTCTGGGAATACAGGGTTCACACAATCTCTTCCTGAGGTTTCAATTAACTTTTTTTTTTTCCATCTCCACAATTGTAAAATGAGCTAATGTGCAGGTTTCTGTAGTTTTCTGGAGTTATTAACCAGGTTTACTGCCTCTCTTCCAAGTGGCAGAAGGACCCAGTGCAATACACAGAGCTGCCCGAAGCTTTCTCTGTGCTGGAGTCTGTTTGCTGGGTAAATATAATTTGCCATCGGACTCCATTTTGTTTTCCATACTTTTTAGTTGTATTTGTCTTAGGAGTTTAGCAAACTGCTTACAGTGGTAACGAAATTTAACACTTTCACACATTAGAAGAGGGCGAAAAGTGCTCCTTGGGGCTGCTAGAAAGCTCTGAATTCGCCAGGGCCCGGTGCTGCAAGCTGCTTCCTCAAGGTCTCAGTGCTAGCATTCAGGTGGCAGCAGGGAACCGATCAACAGGGTACTCTCACTTCTACATAAAATTCTTCCTCATGATGCAAAAATTAACTTCAAAATTCAAAAATTAAGGTCAACAGAGCTGCAGACTGATGCTAGCTGGAGGGGATCCGGTTTTGTGCCTCAGCAGCAGCTAGACCGAAACCCCCTCCCTGCCCGTGGCAGGCTCTGTGCAGATCACTGTCAGCAGTGGCCCTGGCCCAGGGAGCCGTCCCACCACGTGTGCTGTGCAAGCCTGTGCACACATGGTGTCCTGCAAAGTTTGCTGCAGACCTGCGACTTAGACTTCAACAGGACACAACTCCTTGTATCTCTTTAAGGCTTCCCAAGATCCCACAGTACCGCCTTACGGGGGAATTCAATCCCACAGTGCTGATCTTGGCAGAGGAATGAGCAAATGTCATTATAGGGATTTTTTTATAAATACGGATGTTTCTATTTTTTTAACTCTGCAGAGAGATTTTCTTACTGCCTTAGGAACTTAAACTATAAATGTCAGTAAAATAGTGTTTCCCTTCAATAATTCTACACCAGGAGAATGGATGCAAATGTCCCCAGGCATGAACCAGAAAAAAATATGGACAGGTAGATTTGTTTTTTTGTCCTGAATGGACCTTATGCTAAGTAATTTTTCCTAATAAATCCAAGCATTTTTATAGGGCCTTGGGTTTCAAAGTGCTACATAAACTGCAGTAGGTCAGCAAATACTTGACAATAGATCCATGCAAAATGCACACCTGAATATGTATCTAATTTGAGCTCACTGTTATCATGACCCTGCTCATGGCCTGATTGCCTGGCGGGCCGGTGGCCCGTGTGAGCATTGTGTGTATGTTATTCCCCAATCAGCCACGATAGGGGAGCAAACAATGCCCGTTTTCTTTGAAGCTCTCGGCTGTTTTGCTCCCCTTTGGCTTCCCGCTGCCTTTGCTGGCCACAAGGGAGGAGGGCAGGTCGGGAGGACTCACCTGGTCATCCAGGGGCAGCTCGCAGAAGGCAGGGATGTACTTGGCCCACTCCACCAGCACCAGCAGCTGCTGCTTCATGGACTCGCACACATCCGCGATGTTGGCAATCTTCTTCCCTCGGATGTCTCCGCTCATCACAGGAACAGGGGATGATATCTGCAGGGAGGGAAGAGACCCTTCAGGTTTTGCAGCCACAGAGCGAACGGGAGCAGGAAAATCTGCGGCTGGAGGAGGGCACCCAAGATGGGTGGTGACGTAGAATCTAGCACTGAGACAATTAATTTTTACTGTTGCATTTCCAGCCCCCCAAAACATGTGGCCCAGCACAGCTATTCCAATGTGAGATCAGCTCAGTATCTATAAATATGAAATACTTCAGAGATGAGGCGGTGGATCACCTAGGTAAGACATAGTGCCTTGACTAGTCTGAAAATGATGAATTTCCACTAATAGAATGTGCACATACCAGATCTAACAGAGATCTAAAGGGGCTCAGACAGCAATGAGGAAAGGCAATAAGACTTTCCCTCTTGCTGTCCCACTGTCCCCAGTAGCAGGGACATATTGAGTCCACCTGGTTACTTGACAAGGCAGAGACCAACTCCCCTTTCCAAAGCTGGTGTTCAGCCAGAACCACCTTATTTTGCTGTTAACAGTTATAACTGTTTATATAGTATATATATTATAGGAGTAGGAGCATAGTGTAAGGTTGGTGTCTGTGAGATTAGCACCAGGTTATCAATATTTGACATATGCCAAAAAAATACTTTAAAGAAAACACCCTCCCTCCCTGCATTTTGGCCCTGTTAGCAAAACTGCATAAGTGCGAACATGCTGACAGCAACACAGCTCACTTCTGCATGGAGAATATTTATGATGGAAGAGGCAAATGGGGACATTTCATTTGCAAGGGATAAGTCTGACAACTCTGCGGGTCACTGGTTACAGAAGCTGGAAGAAACATCCCCCCAAAACCAGGCATCCGGCTTCCCCCCCAGTTCTCATGCCCAGCTGTTCACCCAGCTCATCTAAATGTTTGCCCTTAGTCACTACTTTATCCTCATGCTTCTGTGATCAGTTAACTCAACCCCGTCGCTGCCCTCCGCCTGCCCTTGCTGCTCATGAACAACATGAGCTCTTCCTGCTCTGCTCCTGCCAGCGCTTCAGCCCAGACCCTGCCAGCCTCCTACAGGAAATGGAGTTCAAATGCCACCTGCATTTTTTTCCAGGTTGCATTACTTGGAACTTTTCCAGCCCTGAAGCTATTATTGAATAAATAAGATTGTAAAAATCTCACCATGTATTACCCTAATCAGAGAGCCCGGAAGGCTTAGCAAATAAATAAGGACCTCTGAGTGAGTGACCTGAGATCTCAGAGAAAGCAATTCCTCAGGAGTATCTTTTTCTGATTAGCCAGGCACATAAAGGTTACCAATTAGTGTGCTGGAGCCTCTCTTGTCTAGTGAGTCTGTGTGTTCTCTGCGGGAGAGCAAGAGCTTCCTTGAATTTGTTCATGCCTGTTTTATTGACAGACCCTCCTCAAGACTTACATACAATGCCACTGCAGGACTCAGAGTCCCAGAAATGTCCTTCCCTTGTAGATCTGGTGACTTGAGGTGTCATTATCTCACCAGGAACAGCACTGTTACTATTTTTAGAGCATATATAAATACATGAAGATCTGTGCAGGACAAGGCGAGGCACAGGATGAGGCAGGATACGTTGCCGGCACCAAGGCTTGGCCCTTTGTCTTGGCACCCCAGGGGCTGGCATGTCCCCTTTTCAAGGAAGTCAACCTTGGATCCTGACCCTGGGCCCTCGTATGGAGCCCCGAGCACCAGCACGTCCTGTCCTGGAGCATCTCAGGGAAACATCACTCCAGAAGCGAGGAAGAGTGCAAACGGCCAAGTTGAATCTGCCTTCTTTTGAACTAGGAGTGCTCTCCCTGGCTCGCATGACGGACGGCAGTTCCTGTCTCGTTGTTCTTCCACAGACACCCACCAGTGACATGTGCTCTCCTGCTCTGCCCGGGGTCCGCACTTCGTCCCTGAGGAATCCCTCCAAGTCCTGCAGCTCACATCACTTGCACAGTCTGACTTCGGAGGCTTAGCACAAACCCTGAGCTCTCCATGCTCTTTCTGGGGAATTTCTAGCACCTTCCTGCCAGCTGTCTTGGCAGCACTCGTCTCCCTGGGCTGCCCTGGGCTCCCACTCTTGCTTGAGTGGGAGTTTGAAGACCGCATTGACTGCCCAGGTAGAGGAGGGTAGCGGTGGCTGGTGCTGCCTTCTGAGCAGAGGTGTCAGTGACAACACAGGCTCCCTGCTGCGCTGCCTCTGGCACTTGCCTAACACAAATGTTTGGAGAACTTCTCCATGTCTTTTAACAAGTTTGCACCCTCTAAGAAATCAATCCACTCTTTCTATCTTGGTGCTTCAAAATGAGGCAGGTTTGATAGCTATGAATGAGGACCTCCCTTGCACAACACTAACAATGACCTGAAGTAAGCCCACACTTCTGCGCAGTATGTTATTGGCCACATTTTGGGTTTAAGCTGTTTGGCAAGGCAGGGAACCATGTGAGCTCTGAACACACCAAGAGAAAAATCTCAGGATTCCCCCTTCTTGGACTCTGCCATCTCCACTCTCCCTACATGACATCCTTTTAATACAGTTTGCAGTATTCAGATTCATAAACTGGAGTCCTCTTTTAAAGTGAACATTCTAGGAAATGAGTTTCCTGGCCTTGTGTTTGTGGAAATGGTGAATTCTGAGCAAACAGAAGAACGAACATTTGCATAACACAAGCATGAAAACGGTTCCTTAAGAAATTGTGCATGAAGCCAGAATCCAAGTTACTAGCAGCCAGTAGGAAGGGAGACATCTTGTGCTAGACCAGCCCCTTGACTGCATAAACAGACACAGCTCCTTGGATTTCAGTGATTCTACCCTATTTTACACCAGCAGGCTCTCCAGTTTTCCTACGTCCCATCAAAGCATCTGAGCACACTGCTTACAACTCAGTTCCAGACCAAAGAGCATTAAAGGAATGGTTTCAGGTAACAAATGCCTTTGAAAAAACAGTGCTGAGTTGACAGACAAGTTACTTAGAAAAGAAGTGGTAATAACCTTATCTATTAAATGCTCACTTGGACCGATTAGCCACATAACACCTGATGTTTTTGTATTCACCAAAGAGGAAAGAAGAGCTACCTGTTGGGCCAGGACTTCTGCCTGCAACAAGACGTTGATGGAAGGCAAGCTGCTGTCTTCATAACTTGATCTTCGGGTGCTGATTCGGTCCCGTTCATTCTGTACAGCTGCAAGAGAGTGTTTTGGCTCAGGAGCAGTTCATTCATGGAAATACTCACCAAAACCTATCCTGCCCTTTTGGCATTCCCTTCCCCGGAGCCTTGGATCACTGAGCTGCAGTCTGACAGCTCTGCTGCCTGGCAAGGCAGAGGCGCAGCTGCGCCTGGTTTGGGGTGCGATGCCTCCGAGACCTGACTGCCTCTAGGAGCTCTGTTTGGGTTGCTTCAGAATTCAAAGGCTTGACTCAAAGTCTGTAGAGTTCAATGGGAAAATTTCATTTTGAGGGATCTAGTGCTAGTATTTTTGATTGCAAGTTTCTTAAGGGGCTCTCAGATATTGGGGCTGTGCTTACCACTCAAGCTGTGCGAAACCAGGGAGTCTAGGTGCATATTTTGCCTGTTTTGTCTGTCCATGTGACTTGTGAACTGTATTTGGAAGCTCTTGCTTCTCCATCCCCGGTATGGGTATGTGCAGTTTGAAAACTTTCCTTTAAGTTAGCATGAGGAAGGAAATGCAGAACAGATACTGCCTACAAGAGAGTCCCAGGACAGGTACGAGCCAGCATGCTTCCCTTCTTGGTTTATTCTTGAGAAGGGACTGGGCTTTGAGGCTCAGAGATGGCAAGAGGCAAAGCAGAAGCAGCAATGCCGAGCAGGAGGTTTCCAAGGCTCGGGCTAGCCAGGAGGCACCACAGGCAAAACAGTCACCCAAAACCATCTGCTCAAATGAGGTGTTGATCAATGGCAGGGAAAACAGAGCAGTCTCTACTGTAGGCTGGTGGCTCTCTGAATTGATACATTCTCAATATATAAATCCTCCTGATAAAAAGCAATAACGAGGCAGGGCCAGAAGAAAAGCCCTGCAGTCAGCGGCTGTAAATAGCTCTCAAGGTTATGTGCTTGTTATCAGGAGCAGGCCCCCGAGTTCAGTCACGCCACGATGTTTTCCAAATGTTTGCTCAGTATTAGCTGGTCATGCACCTAATGTAACTTCTATTGAATATTAACAGACATCAGCACAGCGCTGCGCAGGGGATGAGCAGGCTCTGCGCGGAGAGGAGGATTCCTATGTTCTTCAGGAAAAGTCAAGCCAAGTTTCCTGCAACACCTCGTCCCTTTTAGAAGGGGAGAAGTGCTCAGAAGCATTCTCACAGGTCAGTCTGGCACTTAGAGCAGCCAAGCTATGGGATCGTACATCCCTCTCGTCCTGAATGATCCCTTTTCTCCTAAGTTTCTCTTCAAGGGGGTGTTAACAGTGGGGAGCGTGGGGCTTAATTTCTCAACACCAAACACAGGGCCAAACACCTGCCTGGTGTCAACATCGGTGGATATGTCCAGTTGCGCTTGAAATACCCCACTTTGTTCTGGGTCCTTTCTGCCATGACCTGTGTATTGGATAAAATGAAGCTCTCTGCAGAAGGCCAGTAAGAGCCTATATATACAATATTAAACAAGGAAACAAAATGACAGTTGGACTGTGCTTTCTAGCTGCAGAGTTCACAGAGACTGCTGGGCACCACACTTAGAGCTGCTCTACCAAAGGGTTTCCAAAATGTCCAGATCACCTCTGAAGTTTCTGCTTCTCGTTGACTTTGTGAGTAGCTCCCAAATGGCTCAGATGGTCTATGTGGGAGCACGGATGTGAGAGCAAGTGAGCTAAGGAGCAGCAGCACAGCTACAGGTGGGATCTGTGTGCTTGAGTGGGCAGGTGGGGACACAGGAATGTTGCTGGATGCTTTCATGTCTTTGTTTTTGCTGGCATTTTGAAGGATGCTCAGAGAAGGGGTCCTGATGGGGACATGTGGGCTGTAGGGACAGCAAAGCCCTGACTCTGGGCACACACAGGATGCCTGTACCTTGCCTGGAGGCTTAATGAAACATTAGTGTGAGCGCTGCTTGTGAGATCTTGGTATGGACAGGAGCTGGGCAGGTGAGGAACTTGCAGGGTCCATAACTACAGACCCAACCTCTCCCTAAAACCTCCTCTTGTGGATGATCCAGATCTTTGCACTCGAGGGCCCTGTGGAGGGAAGCTGGGGCTCACCTGCCTGAGCAAACATCTCCATGAAATGGCAAGGACTGGCCCCAGCTGCACAGGCATCCGCAAACCCCGGCCCCTGTGACTGCCGAGGAAGCAGGACAGGGGAGCACACCATGACCCACCTTCCTTCTTCATTCCTGCTCGGAAGCACTTCTTAAGCCTGCAGTATCGGCACTGGTTTCTTTTGTCTTTGTCTACCACACACTGCCTGTTAAACCTGGGAAGAAACAGAAGTGTGAGGAGCAGCAAGACGGAGCCTAAAGACAAGACAGCTCAGAGTCCCGTGCTCCAAGACATGCTTAGAACAGATTCCCCAAGGCTCAATCCTAGAAAGGAGCCCCAATCAGTGCCATTTCCACACTTACTTAATCTGAGTTTCCTTTTCTGCTTGCAGTGCCCCATGACTAACAGAATAATACCTGAATGTGACAACTGCAGTAATTCTTGCGAATCGAAACGAACCATTCCTGTTATTGCCAGTGGAAAGTCCAGCTAAATCTTTTTGCTGGCGCTGAAAATCTCCTCTGACTTATCCCTGAGGTGCTGTGAGGCTAGAGCTGACAGCAGCAAGCAGGAGCTCAGGCTGCTGGCCTTGTGCACTAACCACTAGGCATAGGATGCTCCAACCCGGAGCAGATAGAAGCGTGTGACAGGGAGTCAGAGCCACCTTATTAACCTCTGCTGGAAGTTAGGTCCAAGCTGGAATGGAGGAAGAATGAATTTATTTGTATGTGCTTAAAAAAAAAAAAGGGGGCTTCTGGAGCTAATAAGGGTCAGAGTCTGGGTTGGGTTTAAGTACCAGAGCCTTGCTAGAACTCTGGGGTACGGACAGGTGTCTTCTGACCTGGACAGTGTCCCTGCTGTGCAAATAAACTTCTTGACTGCTGCACTTCAGAGAGGAGATGGGATGCAACCACCTTCTTCCTCCACACTTCTGTCACTAAATCCATCCCACCCAGAGTGGATCTCACTTGTGTGCTCCTGCACACAGCAAAAGCCTGTGTGCCTGAACAGCCAAAAGTTGTTCACAGCATGAATTTCACTTGAAAATTTGTATGATCCTGCTCTAATTTATTGCTGAATCATCAAGCTTAGGAACTAAAGACACAGGCACTCAGAGTACAGGCTGCTGTGGAGGGGAGCAGCCCCAGCCAGCAAAACTGACTTGGGCAGCTGACTTGGGCAGCAAAAGGTTTGTTTCAACCATTCTTCTTAAAGCCCCAAGCTAAGATTTCCCAAAATGGATGCCCAAAAGCAGCTTTTAAAGTGTTTATTTAGAATTTATATAAAAGGCCTAGTGTCCAAAGAATCAAGGACCTAGTTTCTTCCTACTGTATGTTTTGGGAGAGGGCTCCCTGGGCAGACACTCTAAATATCTAAATAATTCTGGAGTGCAAGCACTAATGAACTTCAAGTACTCATAGACCTGGGGCTTCTTTCTATCACTCAGATTTTAGAGTCATGTTGCTGTTTACGCTGTCCAAGTGGCTGTCAGTAATGGAGTACATCTGTCTCCAGTACATCTGGAGTGAATTTACCGAAAAAGCCCAAGTGGAAGAGCATAAGTGATTTAGATACTCAGGATTTGAGGACTCCTTGATTTTCACTGCAAATCTCCAAGTCTCCGTTCCTCAGAGCAGGGATGGACCCCACGGCACCGAGAGCCACGGCCTACTGCCAGTGACACAAACTGCAGCGCTTCTGCTGGGCGAGCAGCGTGCAGATCCCCTCCTGGAATAGCATGTGCGGACGTGCAAGCTGCATCACCTGACCTGCTGCATCCCTGCATGTTCTTTCACCATGCAACGGGCAGTGACAGCAGTTTAGGTAGATGGCATGCGTACCTCCAGCTGGTGACAGAGAAGGGATAGGGGGCCATCATGCTGTCCCTGGAGAGGGAATGGGCTTTGCACTGGACTCAGGACGCGGAGTAGGAACATACTCATTCCCTGCAGCAGAACTTCCCTATGATCACTGCTTTGCTTGTTGGTGTTGCCCACCATCCATCTGCAAAGAGCATGTGCTTGGCCCCTCACTCTGGGGTAAGAGTCTTTCCTGAGTGACCCCTCAAGGGCAATCCAGCAGTGAGGGTGGTCCCTGACCATTCCCAGGCAGAGGGTGAGGTAAGGACAAGGTGGTGGAGGACACAGGGAGAGGATAAAGAACCTGAAGGGTTTCTCTGTTCAGCTCCCGGGGATTGTTTTGTCCCCGCCACACAACGGGACGCCAGCTGTCCTCACCTGCAGGAGTACATGTGGTTCTTCCGGACGCTCCTTCTGAAGAAGCCTTTGCAGCCATCGCAGCTGGAAGCCCCATAGTGCTTCCCCGTGGCACGGTCCCCGCAGATGGCACACAGCACACTCACCCCCATGCTGCTGCTGGTGTTGAGGCTGGCTGCTTCTGAGGGAGATGTGTCTGCTTGGGGAAGCACAGGAAAGACGACAATGAGAACCAGCCTTACAGTCAACATTTACTGACTTAATTTACAGTGAAAGACCTGATTTTCTGAGGAACTGGGCAGCTGCCATCAAACTGAACAGGAGAGGCCTGGCCACAGACTTGCATAAGGAGTGGTGGGTGCTCAGAGTTTCTTAAAACACGTCCCTCACTGATTACATAAAAACACCCTATTTGCCGGCATGAGGCAGTTCTGAAAGGCCTAACTCCGGGGACACCTTCAGACTAAATGGAAACCTGCTGGCAGGTTTCCTGGCAGGAAACTCTGCTGTCACAGAGCAGAGCCAAAATTCCTTGGGGATTTGCAGACGCTTTGGGTCTCAGTAGCATGGCCAGAGAAGGAGCTAGTGCAGAGGTAAGCTGAGGTATTAGGGCTCAGAGGGAGCTGTTGATTTATTAGGATTTTGTAGTAGAGTCCTCTTTAGCCCTAGGCAGTCCTGAGCAGGAGCTAGCAGAGAAATGAGGTGAGCAGCCTGCTCTGCTGGAGTGCCCTCTCCATCAGAGATGCAGCACTGGCCTGCAGGACATTTCTCAGGTGAGCAAACCCTCAAATACACCATAAACCTAAGGGACTTCTGCTGGAAAACACACGTGGGCAAACAGCACCCATGCAAGGAAGGATCAAACTAACCCAGAAAGAAAGAGTGACACTATAAAACCGAGGAAGCTGCAAGAGTCTTGTAACACCATGGCTGGGACCAGGGTGTCATTTCCTTAAATCCCGAGGGGAGGCTGGCACTTATAGGGCTTTTTTGGAAGGATGGGGGGGCTGCAGAAGTCCCTGTAGGAAAGGGCATGCGAAAGGCTCCAAAACACACAAGCCCTGCACTAAACCCTGCAGCAAGCCAAACAGACCTCAAGGCTGAAGGGATCAGCTCTTAACTCAGTCGATCGCATTGTCACCTGCCATGTACGTTGTGTCGTGTCAGCACGGGCACATTTCCCTTCCTCCTTGGAAATACCAGGTGCAAATGATATTCAGGAACTAAAAGGCCACAGAAACCTGCTGGATTTTTAATACCTGAGCCTACTTAATCTTCTTTAATGGCCAGTATCAGAGTCAACAGGGTTCCTCGGGCCCTGATTCTGATCGTGACAGCAGAGACTTTTACCAGAGGCACTAAATGCGACCCTCAGGCACCGCGTGTGACCCAGGCTCCATCCCATAACACCAGGGCCAGTGTTGCAAGATGAACAGCAGCCTCTCTGAAGACATTTGCTCCTCGTTTCAGGATGCCCTGCAGTCAGGCTCCAAGAGCAGCATCTGATTTAGCCTTTGCACAGTCCCCATCACATCCCGCTCGATCCAGCAGGGATGTGGTTAGCTCTCTCCCCAGGAGGACCAAGCTGCGTCCACTTGGCAGCGGGAACTGGGCTGCAAATGCAGCTGGGACCCATATAAAAAGCTGATTCTGAAGAAGTTTTGCCCTTTGCTGGAGTTGGGGCAGGCCAAGATGCTGCTGCAAGAGGGTTTTGAGCTTTGTCTCTGATGAGCAGTTGGGCCCTCAGTGAGGCTCAAAGCCCAGCCTGGGGCAGTTTTGTTTCCCTGCCTGCTTATCCCAGGTTTCTTTCCTGGCTGTCCTTGCCCAGCACTAGGAGTTGCCCCATGAGCCCCTTCCCAGGCCACCAGCTCCATCCAGGCTGCTCCTGCCTATGCTGACCCATTGCCTCGTTAGGCCCTGCAAGCCCCTTGCCTTTCAGATCATCCCTCTGAGCACTCTGATGGCTTAAAGGTATAGCAGAAAGGCACAGTTTTAAATTCATCTAAATGGAGAGCTTGCAGCTGAGAGGAGCAAAGAGCTAATCTGCCCCTAATCACATTATTTGCATATCTGTGACAGATAAATCCCTTTTAGGGGCATATCATGCTATATGCAGATGAATATGTAACAGGAAAAGCAGGCACTATTATCTGAAAAATTACAAAACCTTAGTTTAATGTTATTTTGGGTTGGCTTATTATTTTCTATTGGGTAGTTTTCCAATGAAATTTATTTTTATAGTGCCAGAGATACGGGCTTCTGGCTGCCACAGTGGAGTAGGTTTAATAGGCGTCAATTTGTAGTCAAGCAGAGAAAAAAAAAAAAAATGGTCGATGTTTGAGACCACTGAGGTTGTTTGTTCTCTGAGGGTGGGACCCTGAAAGGTCCCAAAACGTGCCTGGGAATGGGATGCATTGGAGCTGTGACAGTGGCAGCTATCCCTGCTGCACAGTCACCTCTGGGCTAGCCTTGCAAGCAGGACCAAGGTGTCCTGCAGGCTCTAGCTGGGGACGGAGACCCAGGGAGGGACTTTTCAGGCTGTCGTCTGGGTGGGAGAGCACCAGGGTGGCAGACCAGCCCTGCGGCACCTCCTGTCTCCTAAGCCGCTGACTCATGTGCCTCCAGGGCGTTCCCTACGGCTCCGAGCTGAGTCATGGAAAACTGTCCCTGTGGAGGGGCTGGGGCAGAGCCCCTCGTCATGGCGGGGAGCCGGGGGCGTGGGGTGACCCCGACCCCTCTGCACATTGGGGTGAATGGCTATGGAGAAGGGGTGAAGCCTGGGCTCCTCTGGGAGGGTCTAGAGCAGGATGAGCTGCTCTTGGCACCCTGTTCCCTGGGGACCTGTGTGGAGGCTGGTGCTGGGAGCAGGGATATGGACGGAGGCTCCAAGGGAAGGGGGGCAGAGGGCTGTAGAGCCCCAGTGCCACATCGGGGACGGAGCAGAGCTGCGAGCAGGGGGACGGGCTGCTGCCGGCGCTGTCCTGCCCGGGCAGAGCTGTGCCCTGCCACAGCCGCGGGCGGGAGGAAAGGGCCAGCGAGTCACTCTGTGCCCGTGTCACTTCAGCCCTTAGCCCCAGGTTTTGTGTGGCTTTAGGGGGTGCTTGGGGAGGAACTGCCTGCCGTCTCTGATCAATGGGAATCCTTGGACCCCAAATTTCCGATATTGTACATCCTGGTATTTTAAAGGCTATTGTACTTAAACGCCATTGCACCATCCAAAGGCTATTGCACCATCCTAGAAGAATCACCTTGCCACAGCTCCTGGGCATCACTTGGGTCTCTTTCTGTAAAAATTTCCACCCCTGCCCAGGCCCAGCTTTCTGCACTGGGGAAACCCAAACTGCAGCTTCCCCGAGGGCAGGATTTGCCTCTGAGCCGCTGGCTCCACAGCCTTCCCAGGGAGCCATGGACAGCGCTGTCCCCCGGAACACTGCCAGGCACCGACTTTCCCTTGGAGCCTGGCAGCGCTGAGACCTGTCTCCGCTCATCCCTGCTCCCTCAACCGCGCTGGATGGGGAGCCCTGGGCTCCCCTCAGTGCCTCTGCGACCATCACCCAGGCATCCGGGCTGGCGCCAGTGGGGCAGCTCACAGCCGGCTCCCCGGGAGAGGAGGAATCCCTTGGGATGGGAGCCCGGGAGCGGGGCACTTACCGCTGCCCATGGCCAGCACCTGCATGTTCTCGAACTCCAGAGTGGTGTACGCCGGGTCCAGCGCCGCGCTGTAATCGGCCATCTCCATGTCTATCAGGGCTTTGGAAAGGCGCATTATCATCCGCAAACACGGGCCAGATTGCACCGATTCCCTTGTCCGAGGCTATTGGCCCTTCTGCCTCCCTCTGCCTCCTCTGCGTCCCTATCTGTTGTCTTTTATTTCAAATATTTCTCTGAAAGGATTTGCTGAGCCTCAAGGCCTATACTCCCTGAGGGGTGGAGGCCGGGGGTTAATCTTTAATCATCTCACCCACTGCCGAACCAACGCCACCACGCTTTTTCTTTTCTTTTCTTTTCTTTTCTCTGTTTTTTTTTTTTTTTTTTTTGTGTGGTGGTTCTTTTTGGCTGCGTGCTCCGGAGCTGAGGCTCTTTGCTAG
>JAWLRI010000180.1:4110690-4150296 GCA_034781795.1 Crypturellus tataupa | reverse complement strand
CACAGAGAATTATACCGACTTTTTTCTTTCTTTTTCTTTTCTTTTTCTTTTCTCTGTTTTTTTTTTTTTTTTTTTTGTGTGGTGGTTCTTGTTGGCTGCGTGCTCCGGAGCTGAGGCTCTTTGCTAGGCTCAGCTCATGGACTCCTTCCTGGGGCTGCTGAGCCCCTGTACCTTAATTGTGCCTGGGGTGGGAACCTTGGGAAACGCAACCCTTCGTGGAGAGCAAGGCTGCTCTTTGGGTCTCTCGCCCCATCCCCTCCGCAGCTCTCGCTTGCTTCCCCCTCTCCCAGCTCCCAGACCTTTCCCTTTCCCGTCCCGCAGGAGGCTGGAGCCCGCGTTGCAGGGCAGACACTACTATGCAAAGCACCAGCACGGGCCTCCCTTCCCTCCCTATAAACTGCCTCCTACAGGGCCGGCTGCCCCATAAACCGGTCCTGCTCCAGAGCCACGGGCAGGCCCCAGGGCCACAGGGATCCTGCCAGCACCAGGCTACACGCAGCCCAGGCAGGATTTTAGGCTGACATGTCTTAAAGTTTTCATTGGGCACTGGAAAGTATGGCAGAACTCTATTCTGCAGAGTGATATTTTTTCCCTTTTGCATGTGCAGCCAGCAGTTATGTTCTCCCCGCAGGTACACGCTGTCCTACAGCCTTGTGCCGTCGCCAGGGACTTCCTGCCACCCGGCCGAGACCTCGGATCAGGCCCACGATCAGTGTTGTGGACGCAGGTGCCCGGCAGGTCTGTCTGTGTCTCCCTTCTCACTCCCCTGGGTGCTTTCTGGTTTGCCCTGGACACCTCAGCCCCTGAGTTAGACAGCCAGTGCAGTTTCCATTGCCTGAAAATGCCAGCCAGACAAGCAGGGATAGAAGCTATTGCCATACAGCACCAGCTGGAGCACATGTAACAAATGATGGAGTCTCAGCTCGTGCTGCACTGAAAACATCCTATCCCCGTTATTTCACAGGTACAATATTATTATTGCACCCAGTGCAAGCAGCTGCCTTCACCTGCAAACCCACAGGAGCCAGCGCTTGCCCTGCTGCCTCCCTGAGCTCTCCTAGCCAGGGAGGCTTCCCTGGCGCAATGTGACACCCAGGTCCCTGGCCCCACAGCAGCACGTGGCCCTGGGCAAGCAGCAAGAGGCAGCAATGGTCACTGCTTGTATTTCAGGAGCACAAGGAAGGGCTGATGGAGCAGCCCTAGCTCTTAAGGTTACAGATGGTCTCTGTAGCTCTTTTTGGCCCTTGGGTTGGCACCAGAAGGTTGCAGATCACCAGGAACTGCGCTGAGCAAACAGGAGAGCCCCAGGGTTCTGACTTGATGCTGGTGCTAGATTTTCCTTTGCTACAGAGGCAGCAGCCAACTGCTCTGTGCCCTGGAAAGCTGGAGCAGAGCTCGTGTGCCTGCTTGTCCTTCCCCTTGCTTTGAACAGCCCTGAGCCCCAGGCCGCCTGCATGGCACGTGCCCTGACGTGGGGACGCAAGGCAGAGCAGGCCCTGCAGCAGCCTCCTGCCAGGGACCTCCGCCCCAACCCCCGTCAGGCCATGGTGATTCCTTTGATTAGATAAATGCTACAGACACTAGGTCAAATATGTGCAGGATTTGCCACAGTGTCTAGTAAAATATCATAAAAGCTTGGCCCGTTTTGCTCTGTTCAGCAAAACAAACCTTTTGCTTAAATAGGCTGCTGACAAAATAAGGCTGCAAAGGCCACTTGCTCCTAGGGCAGGAAGGATTAACCATGCTAGGAATAGAAAACAGAGAGCTAGGGAGTATGGGCGAGAGAGAGATAAGGTGCAGGGAAGTTTGGAGAGAATTAGATGGCTCAAGGAGCCGGGAATTGTCAATGGGACGTGGAGCCTTCTGCCCGCGGACTAGTGTTGACTGTCGTTTTCTCATTACCAGTGTCCTCTGCCTATCACAAAACTCTTGTCTCAGCATGGAGGTCGAAGACCAAAAGGGCCAAGGACACCATGCACTTCCTTTGCCCCTGGAAAAGGGCTCGTTGTCATGGGGGTGAGACGCCCCTCGTGGAAATGCATCCATGGCACCCTGGGCTCAGAGCAGTGCAGGAGAATCGGGTCCCAGAGAAGTCCCTGCATGACAACCTTGCCTGGTGGCTTTCTGGGACAGCTCCCAAGCATAGCCGTGGTCCTAGCGGGACCCTGCAGACCTACAGCTCTTTAGGATGGACAGGGGCACAGCTGAAGCGTGACCTGGGGCTGGGTGTCCTCCCATCCAGAGGGAGGGCAGGAAACTTCGAAGGGGCTTCAGCTACATAACATGGGCACAGAGGGATCCCGTGCTCCATCCTAAAGGAGAACCCTGGTAAAGGAAAGGCAGTTCCCAGACCAGGTGCTCAGGGGATCTTCAGCTTGTCAGACCCTTTCCTTCTGTCCTCCCTTCCCAGTTTTCCATGTCATCTACTCACTATTTCATGCTTCCAGAGACAGCTGTAAAGGAAACTGCTACAGTTACAGGAAATGAAGTATTCTGCACTGAGCAATCATTTGATTTTTATCTGTTGAGTTGTAAATTCTTCTGTTGCTTTCCATGCTAGCACTTCATGACACTAATTCTGCCCCACCAATAGATCTTTCTGCTGGCAAATTCACTGAAAGTAAGAGGGATTCCCAGAAAACAAGGTATATACTTCTTAGTAAATAAGTAACAGGACTAGAGTATTTAACAAAACACTTATGGGAAGGATACAGTCCAGCTGCCATACTTGCTAGCTCTTCATATGGAGTGGGGGAGCGAAGCTTCTTTCACATGGATCTCCTGGCCTTTCCTGCATGTCCATCCTGGGCTCATAGGGTGGTTCAGGCTGGGTGGTTCAACCTCCTGCTCGCAGCAGGGTCAGCTATGAGAATAGATTGGGATGCTCAGGCCTTTATCCAGGCTCATCTAGGAAATTTCCAAGGCTGGGGATTGCTCAGCCTCTCTAGATCACCTTGGCTGGTTAATTTTCTCCTTACATCCTGTCTGAACCTCGCTTGTTTCAGCTTGTGCCCATTGCCTCTCATCCTCCCACCATGCCCTGCTGAAGGAGCCTGGATCTGTCCTCTCGACCCCTTCCTTGTGGCTGTGACGAAGCCCCCTTGTGCTGTTGGTTGTCTTGGTCCTCTGGGACAGCAGCGCTGCCCTCACGCCCATCTCCTGGGACTCTCTTGGGTGTCACCCACAGACTTGCTGGCACCCGTGACCCCCCTGGTCTTTGTTTTCCCTATAGAGCCCGGTGTCCCCAAGAAATGCCCAGCAGAAACAGGAGCCAGGAGGGCCGAGCTCTTCCCACGGACGAGTTGGCAGTGCTGCATGGCTGCTGCCGGGGGACGCACGGGTTGCATTGCGTCGCGCAGCGGCTCTGTGCCCGCTGCTCAGCAGCAGGGGCTTTGCCTGGGCACGCAAGCGAAGCAGAGATGTGCCGAGTCCAAAACCTCTCTGGCCTCGAGAAGTCCTGAACGAGGTCGCAGCATCCTGGCCCGGCTTCCCTGGGTGCCTGCGCAGGGGTTGCTGCTGCGAACACCTCTCCTCAGCATCGCCCAGGAATCTTGAGGCCGCGTTACAAGACAAAGAACAAAAGTCCCAGGGGAGCCTCGCCAGCATAGTCATCTCCACACATGCAAAGGTCCCTTCTGCTTTTTTTTTTTTCCCCTTTGAAATTTCAAACTCCAGTTTGTGGACAAAGTCCTGCCTATCTGAGAATATAGATCTCCGACCACTGACCAAACTCCATTCCAAGCAAATCTCGAGGTCTGCTTTTCCCCTTGCCCACGGATCCCTCCACTCGGCCCCTGGATCTGCTGGGATCACACCAAGACTTTTGCACCAGGACAGAGCTGTCGAGCTTGCGCCAAGTGGATTTGCACCCTTCAGCTGGAGCAGCTTCCTTTCTAAACATGGAATGGGGAAGGATCGTCTGGAACAATCAGGTAGGATCCCTATCGTCTGTAATTCATCTGAGCAGCCATTACAGAAGGAGAATGAGAAGGAGAAACAAGGGCTTCCATTGTGCTTATACTGGCAATTTTAGGTCACCATTTAAATTAGAGAAGAGGAGGAAAAAAAAAGGCAGCTTCACGAGGGATGGAAAACAAGGGAGAACACGGGCTCTTGGAGGCAGAGCCACTCTACATAGTTAACTGATAACTCCAATTTGTCTCTTCCCTCTCATCTTTTCTGATTCTCCTGATTAAGCTGAACTTATTCTCATGCTAATCATTTCTTGACCTGTTTATTCTGCATTAAAAAATTAACAGAGAGAAGTTTACTGCATGACTTGTTCACACAGAAATGCTACAGATTAGCAGGCAGGCTTTAAGCCTCTGTGCAGGACTTTTGGATCTAGCACCCAGTCTGCACAGCTGGAGGATGGGATTTTTTTTTGCTGTTTTTAAAGAATAGCTTTTTCTAAAGTCAATATAAATCCCCCTCCCTTCATGCCTTGAGTATATTTGCTCTGTGGCTGTTTCCAAATGGGAAAGATAAAGCCAAGGGCTTGTGTTTTGTCAGACTTTTTGTAAACAGGAATATTTAGGCCACACTGTCAAACCCCTTTGCCTTTTGCCTCCATGTGCTGTGAACAATTACAGAGCTGAATCGTCAGTGTGTTAATGAGCAGCTCCAAGGAATTTGGAGAGGGATGCGGGTCAGCACAGACTGTGCGCACAGCCCAACCAAGTCCCAGCTTAAAGCCGAGGATCTTCGTCTTGGCTGCTGCAACCCGCAGGGGTGCCCGCTCCCGTGTCCCTGGCAGCGAGGAAGTCTCCGAGGACGTGGATGGATGACCAGATGTGGCAAAGAGTCTGTTTGCCCCCTGTCAACCGCATGCAACGCACCCCTGCCCCGGCAACACACACGTGGGCACCTGCAGAGGCATTTCCCATTGGGGAGCGGATTGGAAAGATCCAGCCTGGAGAGCTGGGGGGTGACAACAGCAGCATGTCAAACAGTGCCCTGAGGACACTGGTGTGGTCATTTTAGCTTGCTGTTCAATGGCAAATGTCTCTCCTGGTGGTTTATTTTCCCCAGGACTGAAGTTTTGTGGGTCTGGTTGGAATAGATGCCCTGTGGAGGCTGCCAGGTCTGTGCAGTGTGTGCGCTGGCCGGACGCTGTATGGGACGGGGTGATGGCCAAGCCAGAAGGGCTGGTGTTGCCTGCGCAGACAGCAGACACGTTGCTGGTAACTCCTAACGGGTACCAGGATTCAGGGCTGCCCTGGGCAGGGGCTGGAGGTGACAGCAGCTGAACAGCAGCCTCAGGCTTTTCCCACCAGGGCTGAAGTTCTCGAAAAGTGGCAAAACAGACCAAAGCAATCCAGGCCCTTCAGTCCATAATATGACTCTATTGCGAATCAAGGCAATTTTTGGACATGTTGAACAGACGCTTCAAAGGAGGTAGAAGACTCTGCCCAAAATTTCTCCTAAAGCAACTCATGCATTTCAGCTGAAGCTAGAAAGGCCGGTGGAGCTGGGCATAATTCATGGAGCCCAATGAAGAGCTGCTATGCAAAAGGACTAGGGAGAGAACTGCAAATGTGGGGACACACAGACCATCTCAGCATACACCGCCTCGTCGATAACACTGTGTGTGCCTTTCATCCTCGAGCAGAAAGGGGTTTATTATGCTGCCGAACAAAGGCCCTAAACACTTGAGGAAGTAATTATTATTACTCCTGGGAGCTGTTGTTTTGCAAGGACAGTAGAAGCAAAGAGAGTCCAAGCTGTTCTCAGAACAGCAGCTGCACTTGGAAGTGTCAGTGCTTTTGCCTGGCCGGTATTTGCAGTCACACTGCAAACTTTCTGACTCTGTGTTACAGCTTCTGGAACAGTATTTGTGTTCCCGTGCATGCTAGTGTGCACTTTTAATACTGAAAATGAGGCAGAGGTGTTTTCACATCAAAATCATGTGATGAGCCCTAGCGCAAACCAGGAAGAGGAACCTCTAGCTCCATCTTGTCCCATGGCACCAGACTTAGCAACTTCACCCCAGTTACAGCTTCCACTTCTGATTCTACTTGTTTCCCCCAAAACTAACTGGTGAGCACTTCGTTAAACCCGACACACAGCTGAACAAAAACCCAAACGTTCTCTAGCAAAACCTTCTCCTGCCTATGTGGAAGAAAATCAAGAAGTGCTCTGCAGCAGCTTCACTATGTGGTGTTCGAGTTCACAGTCTGCACTGCCAGATTCTCAGCTAGAATCCAAAAGTTGAAATGCTGAGCTGCAGGAAAACACAAGTCCCAGGGAAGCAGATGCAGTGGAGAGAACATTTGCTGCTAAATTTTGCACTGAGCAGAGAGCAGTGAGCACCTATTGACCTGCCTGCCCAGTCAGCTCATGGGATTCCTATGTCAGGAATCCCAGGAGCCCATGCCTGGATCTACAGAGAACTTGTTTAGCAGATAGATACAATCCCGTTGGAGCTTAAGTAATTCTACAATTTCCCAGGAGAAAAGATCTCTACTCAGTTTACAGTGTGGCAGACGAATGGATGTCTCTGCTCACCCCTACCAGGTGTTTGCAGTGTGTTTAGGTTTCATTTACTTTATGCTTGATGTTCATTGTACACACATGAAACAGGGCCCAAATCGTTCCAGCTCGTGGGGCAATAGGCAGAGGAGAACAGCCAAAACCAACAAAGATTACAAAGCAAATTTTACTCTTTTGTATTTATTTTTTTTGCAAAGGTGGACTTCATCAGCATGCCCTGCCTGCTGGAAGTGACCCCGAGCCGCTCCTGGGGCTCGTGGGATGGGTGCTCACTAGCTCTGCTGCGGATGCCAAGGGAGAAGTGGGGTGACAGAGGCACAGTCTGATCCAGGGCTCCTCAAGGAGCATCTTGCTAGAGCAGATGGGCCTGCTTGGGAAGAGGGGCGACACAGGGTCCCTTTAGCCTGTCTGAACACCCTGTCTGGTCCCTGATGTCCCAGATCTGGGCAAAGCAGCTGCCAGTGGCGCAAGCGGAAAGCAGAAGTCATCAAGTGCTCCCATCTCTGCAGCTTCACTCTGCGTGCCGACATCTGCGGCCACCGCCCGCGCTCACCTCTGTGACACTCCCAGCCTGGTTACCTCCATGGAAATAAAAAGCAAGAGGCAGCAAGGAATGGAGCTGCCTGGGCTTGCTGCGTGCTCAGCTCTGCTGCCCGGGGCCAGCAAGGCTGGAGATCGCCCAGCTCCATAACCCTGATGTCCTTGTGGCCAGGGACACTATAGGTGCCAGATACCAAACCACACCGCAAAGCTCCAGTTCCCTTTTGAGCCTTTCTCCTAAGTTTTTCCAAGACAAAATAACATCATTATTTGTCCCTTTGCATTCCTGCGGGGACGAGTGCCATTGGCCTCTTCTATCATAAAGAAATTAAAATATATTATGGCCATAAACTACATCATTTGAGGAAATGAAGCAGTTCTAGTAAATGCATCGTGGCACGCCGAAGCCATGAACCTTTTGAAAGCGCTCGTCAGCTGATAAAGTACACGGCTATTACCTGGGAGCAACTCCCAGCGATTCCAGCCCTATGGGCCGGCACAGAGTACTCATCGGGGCAGCTCAGAGAAGCCCTGATGCCCCAGAACAGCCTTTTTCTCTGCCTTGGCATCATGTGGAGACCATCGGAAATGGATCCTGGAGGTGCTCACGAGCTGCAGCAGTACTGACCGCTACCGTGATGCTTCAAGTGGTTGTTGGCACAAATAGGATTGAGTCTAAAGCAAGTGTTGGGGAAGACTTGTTCTGCAGGGGAGGCGATAGAGGAGCACCAGAAAAATCTTCTAATAGTTCTGTGAAACCGATGAATTTTGGGGCAGACAAGCCTCTCAGTTTTCTTTAATTTGAATTTTGAGGGCTGTGTCAGAGCACTGCAGACCTCTTTGGTGAAGGAGCAGGCCGGACCAAAGCTACTTTGCAAGCCAGCGGGGCCTGAGCCTGAGCCTGGCCACAGCTAGTGGGACACAACTAGGTCCCGGTGTCTTCCTCAGAGCCACTAAGGCTGGCGTCCCCTGCAAATAGCCGGAAAAGAAAGAGAAGGAGGCAAGAGAGGAGGGAAATGTTGGCCTCAGGTATCCTCTGCTGAAGATGTTTTGACACCCAGCAACACATCCAAGAAAGAGACATCAGACTGAGCCTGGCCGCGGAGAGCCTCTCACTGCCCCACCACCCAAGGAGCAGGCCCCAGTCGTGGCCAGAAGCTCTTGCCAAGCTCCACTTCCCTCTCCAGGGTCTTTTCCCAGGCACCCGCAGGGTTACCAGTGCCTGATGGTCCGCACAAGCTTCGCAGCGCTGCCTGCTCCGTGGGGCTGTGAGCGATGCCGGCGCGAGTGCGAGTGGTACCTGGTCTTTCCCGGAGCAGGTCGTACCGGCTGCCATTCATCTTCCAGGTGTGCTCAGCAACGCAGCAGGGCTAGAGGAGTCGGGTCCTCAGATGGGGACAGCCACACAGCGAGGCCCCGGCAGGCTGGGAGCCGCGAGCCATGCCCGGGGCAAGCGCCGGCCGAGGAGCTGCGGGAGCGCGGGCTGCAGGGATCAGCTAATCCCTTAATGCTGGTCACAATGAGATTTGATTGGGAGCAGGAGTTTGTGCCGCACAGCTACAGGTTTTAAAGGGTCTGGCCATGGCCTGGGTGGGAATTATAAGGTGGCTCCGGGTCTGCACGCTGTGCTTGGTGGTCCTGCTTTCTGGGCCCCCTTTCTGAGGTGCATTCAGCCTGGGCTTTTACCCGCTCTCGTACTGGGAGGAGGTGCAGAATTGCACCCACATCTCCAGAAAGTCTATCTGGGTGCATTGCGTGGAGCACTGGGTCCGACTCCCTCTCTGGGTAAGAGCTGCCAGCTTTCATTTTAAAATGTTTCTATATAAATACCCATAACACAATATCCTTGAGAAACCACCTCTGTCTCACCTTGCTGCGTTTCTATGTACAGGGCACCAGAAGCTACCTAGTTGCCATCACAAAGCCCTGAGAAGGGAGATGTGAGTATGGAGACAGCAGAGCTGCACAGGGGTTGGAAATAGCCTCTGTGCAGCCTGCAGCGTTATGTCTTCCAGGTCCCTATACAGAAGCACAATTGATTTACACGGCCCTGGAGTCATCACGGAGCTCCCTTAGGGCCCCTGTGGCTGCTTGGAGCGTGGTCCAGCCAGGCACCATCCACTGGCTCTGGAGAGCCTGTGTGACCCAGCCTGATTCCAAACGTGAAGGATGGATGGATGAGGACTTGGGAAAGCATTGGGGCTGACATTTCATAGCAGGCTATGCACATCAGCTCTCCCCACTCCTCTGCTTCCTACAAAGCCCCCTCATGTCCAGAAGGATTACAGGAGCCTCTGGTCCAGCACAGCCTGACCTGTCATCCACAGTAGTCCCCAACTGTCCCTTACACCCAGGCCAAGACTGGGTCGAGCCCATTAGGAGGAAGTGCCAAGCATGACTTGCTTTCAATTCCCAGCCACTGCAGCACTGAGGTTTCTCCTTCCAGGAGTCACTGCCGCGTTGACTCATTCGGCCCAAGGCCAGGCGGGGCGGGCAGCAAGTGCTGAGCTCTGAGATTTTCCTCCTCGGCGAGGAGTGTGCACTGGCATGTGTGACCCTGCTTAGCCTGGGGGAGCGCAGTGAGGTGAGAGATTAGAGTGGCACTTCCCCCGGTTTCACATATTCAGAGCAGCGAGCTGAATGCTGAAGCAGGGAAGCGCTGGGCACTGTGGCAGCACTGCCGCGCGCTGCCCGCTGCTCGGGCAGGCAGCGAGTGTGACCGTGTCTGTTCGGTCTGCTCTGAAATGCGACGTTTCCACAGATGTGGGGCCACAAGGAGCTGTGCCAGGAGACATCAAGGGGTCCCCCTGCAGCTCCTCATCCTGTGAGGAGCAGCGCGAGGAGCTGCATGGTGGCTGCCTCACAGCCAAGGGCCGAGGCCTCCATTGTGTGCAGGCTGGCGTCCTCCAAGGGCTGGCAGCAGGCGCTGGGGTGCATGTTGGTGCCCCAAGGGATGACACCAGGCAGTGTCTGGGGATCAGGAGCCTCCTGTGCTGGCAGCCTGTTGTGGAGCAGCCACAGCTTCTCCGCAGCCCTGGGCCACATGGAGCCCAGGGAGAGCCATGAGCCTCCAGCTGCAAACGGGGCAGAGAAATAACCAGACTCCACAGGCTCCGTTCGAGGCCTGGGTCATAAACCTGGCGCAGTGGCTGTCGTTTGTGTGTCAGCAAACATGTCGAGTGGGCTCGACTGTTGATTCTGGCTGTATAAAAGAGTGTCGTGCCACTTGTTCGGGTTTGCGCAGGTTTTACAGCTCTTGTTCTGAGAAGTGCTCACGTATTTGGTTTTGCTGCTTCCCTCAGGTCTCTCTGTTGACATTGGCGCTCTCCGAGAGAGCGTTGGGCCCTGCCCGGAAGCCGAGCGTTCGGCTCAGCCTGCGCTTCCCACTTTCCCAGGGGCTGCCGGCTATAAAACCTTGCTCACGCCCATGGCTGGGAGCAGGAGCGCTGCTGCGGGGCAGGTGAAAGGTGCTGCGGGCAGGTGCTGACCCCGAACCTGCTGAGAGGTGCTGAACTTGACCGCCCAAGGGACAAGTTCAGGGGCAGAGAGCCGGGAAGGTGCTGCAGGGGCTGCGGGCCTCGCCAGGATGAGCCATGCGGGGGGAGGCCTGCTAGGGGCCAAGATGAAAATCAGTGCGTGCCCAGGGCCAGGGAGGTAGAGGTGCGGGGAGGAAGGAACTCTGCAGTGTCGCTGGGGAGGAGACGCACATGAGATGGCCAAGGCACGAGGCCAGGGGTGTCACCCACTCTCTTCCTTTGCATTCAGGGAGCCCACAGGGGCTGGAGGCTGAGCTGGCCTCAGGCTGCGCAGGGAGTTTGATGCGTTGCAGCCGTTGCACACAGGGCCAGGTCAGCGGTTTGGGGGCAGCTCATGCCCCTCTGCACCAAGGTGGCCCCAGGGAGCCGCTGCTGTGTGAAGCTCCCCAGCGTCTGGCTGGCGCTGCTAGCAGACCCCGGCCCTCGCTGTGTGGCTCTGCGAACACTGCAGGGACACGCGGGCCTGTTTACTCGTGACCCGCTGTGGAAAGGGCCGCCCGGCCTCGGAGGCACCGCATTGTCGGGGCTGTAAAGCTCCTGTACCGTTTGCATATGTATCACGGGATTAGCCCCGAGAGGCACCCTCCGGCTTCATCTGCAAGAAGGAGAGCACTGTGCTCACTGCAGGGGAAGGTGGCCACCCCCTACCCTCATCCAGAGGTGGAGGTGCCACCACAGGCTGAGCCCGCCGCTGTATCTGGGCTGCACAGGGCAGCACCGACGCATCCAGGGTCCCTCTAGTGGCTGCGGCATTTCTGGACAGCACATCCACCCAGTTGCAACCTACGTGTTTTAGAACCCGTGTTCATCCTTCATGGGTGACTCAGCTGCTCGCATCTTTCCACAGCTGGTAGCTCTGAACCAAGTTGCTTCTCTTTCGTGCATCTTTCATCATTGTTTTTTGAGACATATATTTCTTTCCTGTGGGGATGTGGTAGGTAATTTCCATTGTCGATGCTTGGGCTCAAGATTGGACACAAACCCTTTCTGAAATTAATTCCTCCCGGGACCTGGTGGTGCTTTTGCCCAGCGCAGGCGAGCAGGGCTGTCCGACTTGGGTTTATGACACAGCCAGTGACTGGAAGGTCGCCTTCCCTGAATATTCTGCAACATTTGCCATTCCCACAAACATTTCTGCCAGGAAACTTATTTGCTTGAATATTTGGGGAAGGCAAGCGTTGGAGAAGGGGCCAGGACACAGACAGCCAGGCACTGTTTTTCACAGGATGTGCCCAGACCTGTCTGCAACAGCAGCCGGCCAAGACACTGCCAACCAGGCCTGGGGCACCTGCGTGCCCGCAGGAGACGCAGGGCATCCGTCCTGCTGCGGGGCTTCCTGCAGAGCCCTGAGCCATCGAGGGCAGGGGAAACAAGAGCGGGATGTCCCTGCAGCTTGTCCCGTCCTTGTCCTCTGCTGCTGGCCTTGGCACCGCCTGCGTCGCCCTGCCATCTTCTCTGTGGTTAAGGAGGAATTGCCCAGGCTTTGCTGTATTCAGGACTGCTGGCACTCACCACCCGTTCACACTCACTGTAAATGAATGTCAGTTTAGAACAGCATAGCAGAAAAAGGCAGCTAGTGAAATAACCAAGCACGTTCCCAGCCTCAGGTGGGTCCAGAGAACAGGTCTCTGCTTGTCTTGTAGGGCTCAAAAAAGTCTCACAGGCTCCTCAACCCTCCACCGGCTTTGTGATGGCTTCTCTACAAAGCCAAATTTCCCTGCCACAGCACAACACGTTCTCACTCCTTCTTGTAAAAATACCAGCATGTTAAAGCAGAGCCGGAGCCATGTGCTACCTGTCACAATAAACCCCAGGGGAGAAGCACTCGCTGCAGTGTAGGGAGGGGAGAAGGGTGCAAAGAGCTACCTTCTCACAGGGTGCACGGCTGCCCCAAGGTGAAAAGCACTCACGTTGGGTCATACTCAGGGGAAATGGTTGCGAAGTTTCCAGTGATATGAAAAAGAAATGCAAATTTTGCTTTGAATTGCCCTGAAACCTCGGTCAACTTACCAAGTGTGGTCTACATCCTGGCTACTTCCAGGAATTTTCACATTCATTTACTTTTTTTCTTTAGCCTATAAAAATTTTTAAAAATATTTTGAAATTAAAAAAAAAAAAAAAAGCCTTACTGCGCAAAGTAGAAATCTTTCTGAATTCTGCCTCCTTCTATATTCCCTGGCAGAGGATATTCATCAAATCACCAAATGTGACCAAAATGCCTCGGCAGCCCCAAGTGATCCCCTGAGTCCTGAGCTCCTCTTCTGAGCCACTGCCCTGGGAGCTGCCACTACATCAGGAAAACATGTTGGGATGATGCTGACTGCGCCAGGATTAAGGGGAATTGCCCTGGCTGTGCTGGAGTCTCCCAGAGGATAAAAGTGGAGACAGAGGACGTCTCCTCTGCGGTGGCCTGGAGGGAAGGTGGCTGCTGGCCCTGTCCTGACCCTCTCTGCTCCACCCCATCTATCTCTCGTCCTTACCCTCTTGCACACCTATCTCCAGCCTCCCCCTCTGGCTTTTAGCAATCCCAGACACCCCCCGGGGAGCAGTCTCCATCTTGCAGCCCATCTTATCAGGATGCCGAAGGCGAGTTGTGGTCTCCCTGCTTGCGGGGAATCAAAGGGAACCAGGAAGGACGGCAGGAGCCAGAGGATACGAGGTGGTCTGGGCAGGGCCAATGTCCCTGGGCTGCTCCAACACGGCTGATCTGCAGCACAGACGGCTGAGGCCGGAGGCACTGCCACAGCTCGGTTCAAAGCTGCCCTGGGCAGCTGACCTGGGCACTGCAGCCCTGCTCGGGCAACCTGCAGGAAAACCCAGTTTCTCCCCACGCTTGAGCGGCAGATTCTGCTGCTGCAACACCACAGACAGAGATGAAAAATGCCCCCAACGAAGCTCTCCATCAAAAGAAACTCTGAAAACAGATGCCTGTCCCTCTGGTAGGCTTGGATAGCGAGAAGCCTGGCACACAGCTGCCAGCTGACCCCATGCAACACGGCTCCTGTGCGCGATGCCCTTGCCCCCTCCTTCTGCCAACAGTCTTGGTTTCCTCTTACTCTGATCTCAAAGACCCTTCTTTCATTTTTTATTTTATTTTAATTTTTCTGTCTGTCATGCTGCCTGCCTGCTCCACACAGCCAGAACATGCTCTGCATGGGGGCTGGATGCAGGGGGAAGATCAGCTGCAGAAATATTGGTCTGCTTCTGTTTCAAACCCTCAGTGTGCTGCAGCTGGCAAGCGACTGCGCCTGTTCAAGCCAGAAGCAAGCGGACATAACTTAATCATAAGTGATTAAATACCTGGTTCTGCTTCCCGAGCAACAGCTGTCAGCAAAGCCAGCTGCTCACTGTAGAAATGGGGATACTTCATGCCCTGGACAAACCAACACACAAACACCCCAAATCTGGGGATGTCCAGGCCCCAGGACCATGCACTGCCACGTTTCCCAGACTGTGCTGTCACCATCCACTGGGAACATCGCTTCATCCTGCTTTTTTTTGTGCAAATCAGGCCTAAATCAGGCCTTGTTATTCCAGTGGATCTACCGCAAGGATAAAAATTATGTGGCCAGAGGGGAGGAGTGCTCCTTCTTGCAGGAAGGGTGACTGGGCCCCTGGCCACAGGATGCTCAGCATCCTCCTCAGCATGGCACGGACAGTGGTCCTGCTCCAAGGCCAGGCCCACTGTAGTTTGCCCTTCTCTCACCAGCAAACACCCTTGATCACACAGGGTCTCCCCTTACACACACCACAGCACAGCTGGACCCAGGTCACAACCTGCACTGCATCCGTTGGTCCAGACCAAAAAATAAGCACTTTATCTTAGCACCAAGCTCCCCGCGAGAGCTTCTGTCCTGCTGCTGCCTCTTCCAGCTCAGTCCCCGTGAGCAGCTGGGCTAACTCTGCGCGTTTGGAATCTGCCCTGGTGCACTCTGCTCCTCACTGGGCCCAACATGGCCCCATGCCATTGACTGCCGGGATGATGGGAGCTCTGTCACCCCCGGACCTGCAGAAAGCAGCGGTGCCCACGGACATACACTGTGCCCAAAGGCGGCCTCGCCGCTGAGCCATGCAGGGGACAGGGGCAGCCCCTGCCTCTCCTGCAGAGAACGTCAGAGGCAGCAGCCAGGCAGCCCTGCAGGATCCAGGGCCTTCAGAGAAGTGTCCCCTGGCACGTGGGCATGAGCAAAGCTCGAGAAGGAGGTGGCTTTGAGCCTAAAGGTCATCCTGGGGATGACAATAGCACGTGCGTTGGCCAGCATGGGCTGGTAGAGCTGCGTGTGTCTGTGAGAGAGGTTGTACAGGAGCTGAGTGAAGAGGAGCAGAGGCCAAATTTACAGGTAAGATGGCCAAGGTGGCACCATGGAGAGCAAGGTGACGTGATGGAGACTCGTAACCGTGAGACCTCATCTGCAGGTGCCTCATGCCTTCTGCCAGGCTCTGTCTTGCCCAGGTTGTGCTGGACGGTGCCCACACCAGCCCCTTGCTTTGGGGGTAGCCACAGCACGTGACCGTCTGAGCCGTGCCCAGAGCGCAAGGGCAGGATGACGACAGCTCTGGGAGGGACATCCCTTCCCTGGGACCGTGCGCGCTCACACCTTGTGGGCATCTCCCTCTGGGCCAGGGCATCCCTGACAGGCACGTGCTGCTGGGGCTCTGCATGCGCAGGCCGTGAGGCTGCCACCTGCCCCCGGGCGACCTCCCTGCTGGGAGATCTTGAGCTGCCCCTTCCCCGGGAGTGGGTGGCCATGGTCACGGCGCTCGAGTGCCACCACACGCAGCCTCCGTGTTTGGGCTGGCCCTTTTGTCCCAAAGGCAACACATGAGGGCGGCTGAGCCCTGCTCTGGCTCCTGCTCTGAACCTACCCCCAACCCAGAGGCCAAGAACCGCAAGCGGGACGAGCCCCCTGCACTCAGCTCCACACGAGTAACCAGTGAGAGCCAAATATATCCTGTATACATATACACATACACATATATAAAGTGAGGAGCCCTCTCTGTGTCCATCTCCAACCTCTGCACATGAGCTGGCGTGGTAGGGCCGGGGCCGTGCCCGGGGCCCCCTCCCGGCCCCGCGCCCCGACCGTCCCGCCAGCGACACCGCGGCGGTGGCGAGGGAGGTGGCAGCGCTGTACTCACCATATGGAGCCTCCATCTTAGCGCTTAGCTGGGTGCTTACATTGACCATGTCTCGCCGGCTCCCGCTACGGGGGCTTGGGGTGAGAGGCAAAGGAAGTGTAATAATAATAATAATAAAAATAATTAAAAAAAAAGAACAAATGTCTATCACTAAGGAAGTAGGTGAAGGCAGGAGGGAGTGCGGAGAGGCAGGGCAAGGAAACCTGCCTCTCCTGTTATCTTATTGATTCGCTTAATCAGGGCTAATGTGGGTGGAGATGTTAAATAGTAACCAAGCTCTTATGGAAACCAATCTGCAAGGTGCTGGTGCTGTAGCTATAGTAACTGCTGCCAAGCTAGAAACTCAAACACGGCTTTTCCCGTCCCATTTTGGGGCTCCTCTTTGCAACCGGTGTCAAGGCCAGGGCAACCCCCGGGCCGGGTGGGGGTTGTTCCTCACTGGGCTGCAGAGGGAAGCAGAGGCAAGCGCAGAGGTGCAGGAGGGCACAGGAAGTGCCTGGCTTTGTAGCAGCTGAGACGCGGCCCGTTTTATTGCCGCCCTCAGCCAGCGGTGGGAAAACAAGGGCGCCGCACACGAGGCTGCTCCGGTGGCCTGTGGGATGGATGTGCCACGTAGCTGCGGTGCCAGGGACAACGTGTGCGGTGACAGCGCGCTGGCACGTGTGTGCATGGGCTGCCTGTGATCGAAGCAAGCCCCAACAGAGGAGGGTCCCCACGAGCCGCCCCAGCAGCATCTCCTTTGCGGTTGTCACAACCCTTGGGGAAGCCGGGCACGTCCTGGGTCCTGGGGCTGCTCTTCCTGTGCAGTGAGTCCCTAGGCCCCCAGAGCATCCGACTCCGGCATGTGCTGCCCCGGGGGCACAATCAGAGCCACTGTGCAGGAGAGTTTTCCGGACGCAAAGCGCATCCCAAGGGAAGGCACAGGCACGCAAGGAGGCAGCAGGAGGAGCTGCCCTGTCCCCGGGGCTGCGGGAATGGGCAGGCAGAGGCCTAAGCAGAAGGGGATTTGGAGCAGGGCAGGTGGTGAAACCCTCCGGGTACCAGGAAGCGGTGTGTAAGGGGGATGCAGAGCTGAGGAGGTAACAATGGAGATGCTCCCTGTCCATGGCCAGGGCTGAGACAGGATGTGACGGGTGCAGAGCAGGCTCCCTGTGGCGCTGCCGTTAGAACTGCTCCGATTGGCTCTCAGCTCTCTCCTTGCTAAAGCAGAGCGCGCTGATCGCACTGGGGAGCTGCCGGAGCCCCTCATGCTCGTGCACAGTTGAGCTCGGCTAGGCTTTGTGTGCAGGACACCTCACTGCAGGGGAATGAGCTCCGAAAGCCCCTGGTTTCCCTGGCACTGCGCTCTGTATGTGTCCAAACCCAAGCCCCTCTGATGGTTTTGTGCAGGGAAGAGCTCCAGCATGGCCCGGGCTCACACCCACGCCAGGGACTGCTGCATCTGAGGGTGTTTTTCAGGGGGAACGCTGCAGGGGGAACGCTGAGAGCCGTTCCCCCTGCAGAGCAGCTCCAGTGGGCGTCCCGGCACTGCTGCCATCCCCCCACATGATGGAGCAAAGAGCCCGGGCTTGTCCCTATGGCGGGCACCTGCCAGCACTGCCCAGGGCTCCCCACGGCCACCCTCTGCACCTCTGCAATCGGAGCAGCCTGGAGCTGCAGAGTTGCCAATGGGACAAGATGCAGTTGGTCACACAGGCAGGGACCTCTCCTGGGTGCAGCTACTGGGGCTACGCGCCGTTACCTGCCCCACCGCTGCTCAGTGCCCCAGCACCCTCGGCAGAGCTTGGCGCTGAGAAGCGCAGCAGATGCTCCGTGTTACAAAGGAGGTGATGGGACACAAGGATCAAAGTGAACCTGGAGGGTCTGGGGACATCTTTATTGGGGTGCTGGGAGCCAGAGGCTGGAGGCAGTGCCGTGGGGCACCCCAGGCTCCCGTCTCCACCGGCCACTCCCTCCAGCAGCTTCCACGACAGGGAAATCTTGGAGTTCATCTGCAGGAGCCTTCTCCTTACGCACCGCATGGAGCACGGGGGAAAGTTGGAGAAGGGTAGGGGCCGCCAGGCACCAGTCCCTGCGCACCCGGCGCATGCCAGCACCCATCCTGCCTCCTGTCCTCCCCATCGGAAGCAGCCGGATGATGCAAGTGCTCCTTGGGGAGGCGCATGAAAAAGAGGAGACACAAAGTGACAGCAGGACCACAGCCTACGCGGCGCGGAGTGAAGCAGGACACCCAACCACGGGTTGTGCAGAACCCGTGCTGCCTACTGCCTCCTGCGCAGCCAGGGACAGGAGGAAGAAACAGAGCAGCCCAGAGGCACTGGGGTTATAAATAATTGTGCTTTTACACAGCTCTTGTGCCCCAGGACTTCTTCACTGTGTGCTGCCCTCTGGCCCCAGCGCTGCCACAGAGCTGCCTCACCCTAGAACCAGCTCACTTGGTTGGATTTGAGTCCCATGAAGCACATGTTGTTGCTGCAGGCACCGCCGTAGCTGGGCGGGCAGGCGGAGCATGGCCTGCCCACCTTGTAGGGCGCTTCTCCCATCCAGTTGCCCCTGGAACAGAGAGGAAGCCACTAAGCTGGGCCGCGATCCCCATGGTAGATGGGGCCGGCTGGTGGCGCCGGCCCTGGGGCCAGCCCGTGGTGGGGGCACGGGCGCTCACTCACTTGACGGCGTAGTTGCACACGAGGAGCTCGGCGCGGCGCCACGTGCTGCCCCACACCCGCATGTTGGCGCATGTGCGCAGGGCGCAGCCCAGCCGGCTCGAGGTCGCCCACACCATCTGCGGTGCACACAGACCCACATGCTCGTGGGGTCGGGGCTCAGCCCTGCGCGCCGCAGGCCTTGCACCGGGGCGCCCCGGCCACCGGTGGCTGGAGCTCTGCGGGGGAGCTTTCCCATGCGCCTTGGTGAGGGATGACGGGGCGGCATCCACGGCAGGCCGGATGCTGCCGTGTGCTAACAAGCTGCTCTGTTGGCATGGCCAGAGCAGCAAGGCTTTAATTTCTTTTCGTTCACAAGCTCTGAGGTGTTATTGGGGTAATAAGGAGAAACCAAGGGCAAAGCAGGGGGAAAAATGTCCCAGCCGAGTCAGCAGCCATAGCCCCCCGTCATTCCCCTGCACGTCCTGCCACCGGCCAGTCGCGCTGCCCCGCACACTGAGGGGCCGCGGCGCTCACCTGCGTGTAGTGGCTGCACACTGAGGCGCTGCACGTGGCGGGGCAGCGGGGCTGGCACTCCCAGGGCTGCGGGAAGGAGTAGTGCTGCTTCTCGTGGTGCCACGACTTCACCAGCTCCAAGACGGAGCGGGGCCTGCAGGAGCCATTGTTACCCGCGCTGCCCCAGAGTCCCAGGAGCAGCAGCCCTGCTGGCCACCAGTGCCACGTACCTGCCCGAGTGGATGGAGAGGTTCTGACCCACGAACTTCATCAGCTGGGGTGGCCCGTGCTCCCAGAGGCAGCGCGCGGCCCAGGCCTCCGCGGCATGCGCCAGCCGCTCGTCCCACACCTGGCAGCGGGACAGGGCACGTGGCCATTCCGCTGGTGGCCCCAGCTCATGGACAGCCGAGGGGCCAAGCACGATGCCAGGGGGCAGACCAGGCACCATGGGCCGAGCTCCTTGTGGGGATGAAGCCTCCTGAGGTCCCGCTGTGCTGCTGGAGCACCCTGCCCCGGCACCCAGCAGCGACCCCGCTGCATTCCCAGCCCGGCACGTCCCCAGGGTGGCCCCAGCTTGTGCGGGCCCCTGTTATTCTGACTGACCACACAGCTGTTTCCTTCATGCATTATTTAAGGCTCCCTCACCCATCTCAAGCTGCTTGGGGGATGAGCTATAACCATGCCTGGGAGAGAAAGGGATACCCGGGGGCTTATCCGGGAAGGCTGGAATTTAGGGCAAGGAAGAAGTGGCACAGGACACCCCAGGGATAGGCTGCCCAGCGCTGCATGCCAAGCATACTGGGCTGTACTGCTTCCAGATCTGCATCTCGGACTACCCCACTACTCCTGCTTTCCTGTCCCATGGGATTAGCACCCACTGGCACCATCTCCCTCCCTTCGGGCGCTCTCCCATTTCTCCTGCCCGGAGGGCTGGGCTAGGAGCCGGATGGGACTGGCTGGTGAAGGCGCTGATCCCGACCAGAGACCAGAAGGCACTGAGGTGACACGAGGATTTTTATTTCCTCCTGCAGCATCACCCGAGGCTCAGGGCACCTACAAGTACTCGAGCGCCTGGAGCTGATCCCACTGCTGCCATCAGGCAGATGGCCCCAGGAGGGGACAGTGCTGGGGAGAGCTGCACCCATGTCCCAGCTTTTGGCTCTGTGCATTCCTGTGGGGCACTGGCCCCCTTTCAGGAAAGGAGGTGGCATTGCTGGACCCAAGGTGGCTACTGTTTTTCTCAGTTCTGCCCTTTCCTCTTGGCAGCAGCACTCCCACACGGAGCTCAGGGGCCTCCAGGGGACACGGGAGCCTCCTGGCTGGGTGGCTGTGGGTGACGGGGTCCTGCCAGCTACGGGCACTGTCCCTCCCTCTGCAGACACATCCCACATGGGCTGGCTCTGGGACCAGAGCCTTTTGTGCTCTTCCTCCCTATTTCTGCCCGTTGGTGGATGCACCAGGACCCTCCCAGCACCAGGCACGTGCCAACAGATGGAGAAGGGATAAAACACCCAAAGTGTGCTCCTTGCAGCCTGTAGCACTGCAGGGAGGGCATGGATTGCTTGTGGGCATGCACTACCTCCCTTTCCCTAACACTACCTCGTGCTTGGGGGTTTTGCAGCCTGGGACGGATACAGATGCCCCACGGGCTGCAGGGGGATCAGCACCCGCTCGCCCTTGCCCTCGCGCCGTGTGCTCACCATGTACTCCATGTTGGCAGCCGGCGGGGACACCTGCGCCCGCACCTGGTTGTGGAAGTCCAGGAGCGCACTCACGTCCCGGGGGGAGATGTAGCGGCGGCGCCGGGTGCGGGGCAGCCCAAAGCCCGGTGCGGGGCTGGGGGCGGTGGCGCCGGGCGGCCGCAGCAGCACTGTGGCGTTGGGTAGCACCAGCGCAGCCGATCCTCGCGCCAGCCAGCACGCCAGGGTGGCAGCACAGAGGGACAAGTGCAGCAGAGCCATCGCGGCCCTGCTGCACCTGGCTGCTGGCGGCTCAAACGCAGAGTCAGGGGGCAGGCAGGTCTCCGTGCCTTGCTCCAGGCGTGCAGGTCTAAAAGAGAGAAAAAAACACCCCCGCAAACCAGACACACTATTTATTTCTGCATTTCACATGTAAAATCCACTTCCCCAAATAGGATGCAAACAAAAAATGCTTTTTTTTTTTCTTTTTAGAATAAATATTAAGACTTAATCCATTTAATAACCTGTAATCCCTGCTGGTTTATCACAGTAACTTCACTCGGACCAGCAGGGAGACGGAGGAAATTTTCTTCCTGTTTCATTTTTGTTAATTTCAGTGCAAAATCTTCCCCCTTTTTGCTAATTTTTTCCAGCCAGAGGCTAATGAGGAACCTGCTGAGACCCCTTGCAGCAGCCGCTTGCCCAGTAATTTCACAGGTTTTGGGGATGTTGAGTAAATCCTAACGGCAATCTTGCACAGAACAAACAGGAATCTTGCACAGATAAAGAAATGAACGGCAGGTTTTAAAAGGATGTCGAAGAAAGCCCAAAGCAGCTTTAGCTTGGGGAAAGAAAAATAAACCACCGCAAAAAACAGATTATTAAAAATATAAAATATAAAATAAAATCGTTTTCTCATCGTCTCTGAGCCGATGCATCTTCCGCAGCAGCAGCGAGAGCTCGTCGCGGCGAAGCAGAGAGGATGTGTCCCAGCCTACATACCTTGCGGAGCGAGCCAAGAACAGCAGCGCCGCGCTCACTGCGGCAGCCCGGCAGGCTGACCTTTGCAAACAACCTGCCTGGGCACATGTGGCGGCGCGATTTAACCTCGCCGAGCGCTGCAAGCCCTCGAGAGCATCTGACGCAAAATCTGCATCTTAACTCTTCCCCCCCGGGGAACGGCCTCAAGTCGGCAAGGCTCTCGCCGGGGCGGTTTATAGCCCTGCACGTGTGCAGGGAGCACACGGAGGCGCCCAGCAGCCCGTGAGGGGTGGCCGTGGGGGCTGTGGCTGCTCCTTGGGCAGAGCGGCTGCTCCGCGCTGCCGATGCAGGGCTGCCAGGGGATGTGCGGGAGAGATGACAGTGCCCAGAGCATCGCTTCCCACTTCGCACACCCATGGGCTATTGCTAAGGGCTGGGAGAGGGGCGCATGGGGAGGATGTCGCCCCAAGAAGACAGCTGTGGTGCTGGCCAGGAGCCCAAAGGCAACCCCGTTTAGGGGCAAGCTGGATCTCTGCAGGCAGCATAGATCTGCCTCCCCTTGGGTGGCTAGGAGAGGACTCAGCGAGGTCCCTCTGGTCTCGCGGTGTCCCTGGGCAGCAGCACTCCCCTTCAGCAGCACAGCTGAGTGCATGGGCTGGCTGCTGCTGCCTGTAGGTTTCCCATGGAGCAGGGCTCGCTGCACCCCCGTTGGACTCTGTCCCATCCCCTCCGCAGACCTGCCAGGGGCAGCGCACAAGGGGATAACAACCCCGTCTCCACAGAGCCCCGGTGCTCCCCAGGGCAGCCCAGCACATGTCCAGGTCTCGTCTCCCAGGGGAGGAAGTCGCTATGCGAGTCTGAAAGCTGTAGACAGTCCTGCAGCATCAAGTGTATCAAGTTCCTATTACATCCTGAGCAGTCCTGATGCCCGGGGACTGGCTGAGTGTTTACAGGGCACAAAAATGCAGGGCTGGCAGGCTGGAGGGCTGCTTGCAATGCCCGTCACATCGCCTCTGCCTCCTGCTGCACACGGCCCTTGAGAGCTGAGAGTTTGGCTCTTTGGGAGCTCTGAGGACAAACTCCCTTCCCTGAGCTCAGCGAAGACACTGAGACTGAGGCACTGAAGCTGAGACCGGAGCAGAAGGCTGGTTCCCAGCACCATGGGCGAGGAGGCTGCAGGGACCACAGGCTGATCCCTAGGGCATCCGCAGCAGCACCATGTCCCTGCCAGGGATGATGCTTGGCACCTCCCCAGAAGAAATGCCCATCCTGCACACCAGAGCACCAGTGTCATGGCAAAGCCATGGAGCGAAGAAGTTTTCCTTGTGTCCCGTGGGGAAGAAGGGATGAGAAGCCACCCCACAGCAGCAGAAGGCAGCAGCCCGTCACAACTCCTCGTGCTCACAGGTAGACCTGGGGAGGATGGTTCTGGGGGCTCTCCCAGGGGTAAGGATGGAGTCGATGGCTGAGCCAAATTCTCCTACAGCAAGGGCAGAATATGGCCAATAACTGAGTGAAGAAAACCAGCAAATCCAGGAGAGCTGAGGTGCAAACAGGAGCACCGAGAGGGCTAGGTCCAAACATGGAGCATAAATAACACCTCGGCTCACAGTTACATCAATACAGCCTTCATGTCCTGCTGCAGGACTCAACTGGAATATTCCCCTGAGCATATTGTTGCCAGTGCTGAAGCTTTCCTGGAATCGGCTGTCCTGTAAAGTGGATCAAGCTGCTAGTGGCCCCAGGGAATGGCTGGAGACATGTGGCAGAGGGATATTTCCATCCACCCCAGTCCCAGCGGCTGGAATAATGATCATGCCAAAGAGGAGACAGCAAAACCCTTCCTGTGAGTCTGTCCTCGGGGTGAACATCAGGGGAGAAGGCTCCGGCGGCATCAGGGGTGGCCCCAAGAGGCTGCTGCTTGCACAGGAGACTGTGACTCCTCAGGGAGGTCCCTGAAGTCCCTCCCAACGCATCCCGGGATGGCTGCTCCCACCATTGCCATTGCCTGGAAGTGCCAGCTGGGCATACGAGACCCTCATGTGCCCCACAAGCTGCTGGAGTAAAAAGCAGCTTTGGTTCATGCTGGTTTGAGCTTCCTCCTCAGCACAGGAGCTCGGCAGAGTGCTGAGCGTGGCTGAATCTGGGCTTCTCCCAACTCCTTCCAGAAACACCAGCCTTTGGAATGGGCCCAGGCTGGTGGCCACCAACAGGCTCCATGTATCATGGACTGTGTCGCTGCACGCAAGGCTGCACGGAATGAGAAAACAGCATTTACTGTAAATTAAAAGAGAATCTACCTCTCATCTATCAAAGCCCTCATTACTGTAAAGACATTCCTGCCCAGCAAGTGGTGGGCAGGGAGGCCGGAGCGGCGTCTGCGGCTGGGCGTGAAGCCGCAAGCTCCACATCCTCCTCTAGGCTCACTGGGGTCTTGTCCTGGGCAGAGCAGGACGAGCAGCTGCCAGGGATTTACCTCCACATCTGACCTCAATGCAGAGTGCTCACAGGGGTAGGAAGGGCTTTGGGGCTGTATTATGGGGAAATTAAAAAAATTATTTATTATTGCACGGAAGACACAGCCCTGAGAAGTCAATGCTCCTCCAGCAGGGTGAACTGCGCATTTTTGCATTTGGAGAACAGCTTTTGTTTCCCAGTTTGATGAGTGTTAGACTGAAGGGTTTGGAGAGTGCAAAGCTGCTGCAGTTCCTGCTGCCGTAAAGGGAGACGGGCTTGAAAGGCTCCCGCTCGGAGGCAGGGAGATGCTTTAGTCTTGGGTGCAGATTGAAAGCGCTGCTTAATCAGCACTCCGCGAGACAATCTGAATTCCAGGAACCGGACGGGGTTTGCGTCCCTGCCAGGCGTAATATCCTGCAGCCCAGACTGGCCTGTCTGCCAAAGCACACGCGATGTGCAGAGAGCACCTTGCCGCGAGCCAAGGAGCACACGCGTTCGGCTGGAGGCGGCAGCAAAATCTCCTTTTAATGACCATTGAGGGGAAGGAGAGAAATCACTGTTCTTGCACAGGAGACACACACCAGCCAATGGGCTCCAAGAGGGCCAGAATTTCACACATAATCAGGTCAAGAGTTCCAGAAAGGCAAAGCTGGAGCAGAGCCAGGGTCTCTCTGTGACCAGCAGCAGGTGCCTGCAAGGAAAGGGGAGAACTCCAAGAGGGCAGCTCCTGCTCATTGTTTAGGACTGAGGTGAATCCTGAAGGAATTCCAGGTCATCCTTGTCATTAATTAAGACCAGCTGCTTGTAAATGATGACTCTCCCTGTGAACCATGCTGAGCCTTAAAGGAAGGGGTATGGAAAAGTCAAAGTTCATGCTTAAGAGATGAAGACATTGCAGACTGTAGAAACAGTGGGATAAAACCACAGGTACCATCAGAACATCCAAATCATGAAGGAGATACAGCTGGTAATGGACTCCTAGGCTCACCACTTAATGAAAGGGTTTTGCTATCTTATCTTCCAGGTCTACCATGGACTTTGCCAGCTCCTGTTGCATGCACTAACACGATGGGCTTAGTGAAGGACCTGGCACAAGAAAATCAATATAATGCTCCAGATAAATCTTTAATCTTTGCACCTATAAATACACAAACTGGGCTTCAGGCTGCTGGAACACAATCTGGCCAAAGAGTTCGAGAGTGGAGCAAGCCCCACCAGCTGGAGGCCCACATCAACTCCAACAGCTGTAGCTGTGCCATAAATTGTAGCCCCCTGGGCATTACAGGAACCTTTGGAGTAAACCCGAACCCAGAAGTCACATATGCATTTGCCAGAGCTTACAGGTTTATTTATTAAGGACCGAGCTATAGATTTCTACTGGATTCTTTCTTGACCCCAGGCTCATGCTGCATCTCATTCTTGGAGGCTGCCTCCTAACCCATTTGGGCAGCGATCCTGTTTCCTGGGCAGCGGTCCTGCTGCTCCTGGCCAGCTGGCAAGGGGCAGTGCAGCACAGCGCGCACTACCAGCCGCGCAGGGAGTGAACATTTCACCTCGGCCGTGTCTGTAATTACTGCGTGGTGGGCAGGGAGGAATGTCCAGGCCAGCTGTGGTGCACAATAAATCCCCCTGCCAGCAAGACTCATGTCTGGGGCACCGCGTTCCAGACAAGCGCAGCCACTGCCCCCAGCCTGGCCATCCATCAGCAGCCACAGCACGGTGCCCCGCGCAGGAGAGGTGGTTTTGGGAAAAGCCCTCCTGGAAATTCACTGTCTGGCTTGAAGATGGGAAGGAGAACTATTCCACCTTGTCTTATTTAGTACCATAGCATGGGCAGTCCCCTGCAGGGAGGTGCACAGGCAGACTCCTATCCATCAGCTGGTCCTCCATCTGACCAGCTCGGCTCCAAAATTCTTGCCCTGAATGTGAATTGCAATGGGGGATTTCTCCCCTAAATCCCATCACCTCACAACAGTGACTTGAGCCTGTTTAACTTCTGCCTCTGCCTCCCCTTGGCTCATGTCCTTATTATGCAGTTATGGAAGCAAGGAACACACCTGGAGATCAGCAATCTGTAAAAGAAAGGATAGGCTGGAGATAGGCAAGTTGTATCCAACCTTTATATCAGCTATTCGAGGCATTGCGATAGCATGAGTGCCGGAACAAGTTGGGATCGTTCCTGTGCCAGGGCAGACTTCTCTGTGGCAGGGCCGATATTCCCAGGACCTTACACACAACACCTCCTGGCCACATCCTGCTGAGGTGAGATATCCGCTCACAAGCCATCACTTCCACTCACATATTTGCTAGGACATGAGAAAAGCTAAAAATAAAGGTGAAAAAGCCTTCTCCCATTTTATATTTAGTGCCACTATGAGCTCTCAGAGGCAGCAAGGACGACACGCTTGTGTCCCTGTGGCTCTGACCACCCACAGCCACTCCGCAGGTGGCATCAAGCAGGTTTGTCCACGGCTGGTCAGCAAACCCGCACGGCCCTGGCTCTGCAAGCTGCTGTTTGCTCCTACTGCTGCACAGGGCCAGTTTCCTGCTAGGATCCTGGGATTCATGAGTGCTAGCTGCAATGGTGGTTGAAAATGCAGGGCAACTAATGCTTTTATGGAGCAACGTAAAAAACACTCATTTTGGGACATTAGCTAAGGCAGAGATGTCCAAATGCTGTCCATCAAAGGGCAAGTCTAGCAGGCTAACAGGTCTTAAGTGATCTCTTCAGTAAATGGGTGGATATTAACTCCAGGATTTACTTACAGGAACCAGGTATCCCCACGGTGTCCCACGGCAGTGTCGGAGCTGTGGTCTCCACCAGCAGCCCATGGCTCTGTGCTAGGAATTTGCAAAGGTCGATGGTTCCACCCAGCCCCAAGATATAATTGGAGCCTTTGAAAAGTGAGAAATTTTTCTGTAGTCTCTAGAAATAAATGTCTCTGAAGATGCGCGGTATGGACTGTAGTTTCTCGCAAAGGTATTTTTTACAGTAACTAATCTAAATTTAGAAATCCACTTAACAAATAACATGGAAGCTGCTCTCAGCACAATTCCAAAGAATCACTAGTTAATTTGCTCTTTGCCGACGACGTACGTTTTGAGCCCCCACTGTGGGTGGAGGATGATCTCCCTGTGTTTTGCCAACCTGAGCAGAATCTGATAGTTCAGTGATAACAAGGGCCCATACAGCTCCAAACCAGCTGAGACCAACAAGAGCGAAAAATCATCCAGCTGACCTGTGTGCACCAGGGAAAGAGCCTCAGAAACTCACTTGTTTCTATGCATCTTCTTATTGTGTCTATTGCTCAGTCTCTGCCAAAAAACATCATCAGTCCTTTCCTATCAGGACAGCATCAATGGTCAGTGCCTGGGCCCAGGTGCCTCATACCAAGGAGTCCCAGTGGGCCCTCCCTGTGCTCTACAGGGCCCTACCAGACCCTGCAACTCCAGCTGCCAGAGCTCAGCTCCACAGAGTGCAAATACACATGGCCAAACCAGCCTGCCTGTAACGTAGCATCCCAGGCCATCTTAGCGGAAAGCTGAGATCATCTCTTTTCACAGTGTCTGACACAGAAAATGCTACCTGTGTAATGGTCGGGAAATTTTGCAGCTCCAGTAAAGGGCTGGATCAGCTACTGTTCTGGGGGCTACCTGATCAAAGCCCAGAAAACCCAGACCCAGCAAAGTGAAGTCAGGACAGCCTGGCAACCAAAACATGTAATTTTCTTGCTTGGAAGGGTGTGTGCGTCAGCTTGACTGCAGCCCCTGTGTATTCAGTTTGTTCACTTTCTTTCCAAGACCAAAATTGAGATAGAAATTGAGCATCTGGCACCAGTACACAGGCAGGTTTTTCATTGCTGCACAGGGAGGTCTTGTTCCCGTTGTTCCTCTTTTTGGCTTCCCTTGGTGCCCCAGCAGGCTCCTCTTGCTCTCACGGGTCAAGGCGCCCAGTGCTCGGACGCCTGGGCCCTGGCTCATAGGGAAAGTGCCCTTCAACCTTCACCTTCTCCAGCTGCAAACGGTTTTGCTGAAGGAGAGAGTCCTGGTGTTTGTCTGACAGAATAAAATAACTCTGATGATAAAAGACACATTTCTTTTCCATCCCATCTGTTGAGAATATGGGATATTTGGAAGTGATTTATTTTCCTCATGGATGTGGAGATGGGATCTCCTGAACATGCTGTTTCTCACCAGGACTCTGTCTAGAGCATGAGAGGCCAGAAGGAGGACGCTGCCCAGACGGTTGTCTATAGTGCAGTGCCTGTAAGTGTCACCATGGACACTTCCAAATTGTGGATGGAACGGATGGAATGGATGATTCCAGCTCTCTTCCCTGCTGAGTTTGTCCACAGGAAAATATCTGGACAACAAGAAAATCTGTCAGGCTTTAGAAACCCAGCCCTTTGAGGGAACAAGAGGGAGTGACACAGGAGCAGCTAGGTTGGCTGCAATCATCCTTGCAGGACTAGAGGACTTGGGATAAGGAAGAGGTGCTGTATAGGCTCACTATGTGTTCAGGTCTCTTCACAGGGCTAGGAAACCACAGTGCTTAGCACTTTCAGGGCTCCTGGCAGAGAAAACACCTGTCAGGACCATGAAGGCACTAACAGGCCTTCATGGCCCTGACCTGGCTCACCTGGACCCCCATCCACCTCTCCCCATGGCCCAGGAGCTCTAGTTAAGCTCAGCCTGGGTCCCTTACCTCCTCTCTGAGCTATGCAGGAGAATTGTTGCTCTCCAGACTTTTCTGGCCATGGTCTTGCTGGTCCAGACCCTGATTTGTGGGCTGATTGCCCATAACAAGTTTGGCCCTATTTCATTGCAGCAGATCTGCCTGATGAGCCCTGGATGACCTGATCCTACCCTGACCTGTGGGCTGATTTCCCAGTTTAATCTCAGACCTGCCCTGTCACTCTGTTAGCGCCTCCTGATCTGGACTCTTGGCTGGATGCAGCCCCCACCTCTGGGACTCCCCTGCTTGAGTGCTGTGTCCTGCCTGGTGGGATCCCTGCTGGCTGCATTATCCCTCTCAGCTCCTGGGTTCCCTTCCCTTTGGGAGCGGACAACACTGACTCCCACAGGTAAGATGAGGTAGGACCCTGCAGGTTTGCGACTCCTGAGTGATGCTGGGCAAATAACCTTCCATATGCACTTCTCAATCTGTACTGTTGTGCTGACTGCTTGGCAAGAGACTCTGAGCCATACTAATGACTGCTCCTGTGTAAGAGCTGGCTATGAATTTCCCCCTACCTTGAGCTTAAGGCTTATGTAAGGTATGAAATGGAAATCAAGAGCTTTGACTCCAAAATTATTTGCATGGTGATACAAAGAAAGGGTTTGGTCCCTGCCAGAAACTGCAAGAAGTAGCTGCAAACCCTTTGTTTGTTTAGACGCTGTTTCTACTATGACTTAGTTCTAAGTAAGAGCATGAGGAACTTCAGCTGAAGGTTGCAGTGAGCTGTTTGGGTTGCTGTCATGGTGCCTTCTGGAGTCCTCTGTGTCCTCAAAGCTGGGAGAAGGTCAGGATCGGGGTGGGGGGCAATACCCCGGAACTCAGCAAATGAATGCAGGAACTCAGCAAGAAAACTGAAGCTGGTGGTAAGGAACTTGGCAATGTCTCATTTCCATGTTGGGTCATGCAAGACGGCTTTGAAATGAAAGGTGCAGTAAAGAACACAAGTTTTTTATGGTTAATCTGTGCTTAGAGGGAAAACAGATGAGCAGATGACTTTTGGTGCTTCTTTCAAGTGACCAGACAGCTGCCTGGCACCTACCCCTGTTCATTGCTCACCTCCTTCTCAGCAGGAGATGTTCTGCACTCTCTGTAGTCAGAAACGCTTCTGTCTATTCGACTGTCTTCCCCTCAGAGAGAGGCTAGTGCAAAACTTTGTGCCTGCTGCCGTTGAAGGAACAGCCTCAGCAGAATATGCCCTTAAGCAAGATCTCAAGGAGCCCAAATCTGTCTGGTGCTTGATGATGGTAGAGGCAGTGGGGACTTGGTATAGTGAGATGCTTGGGGGCAGGTGTCTGGAGTTGATGCAGCAGCTTTTTTCCAGGTACTGCAGAGCAGAGCACACAGTGGTGACAGCCTGCTGATGTGCATTACAGACTGTTCCTTCATTTCGATCCTTGCCTATCCTGCCTGCTCATAATTTTGCTGTCCTCTAAGTTCTGAGGAAAGATTTGGACATGTTTCTTCATATGAGCAGCTTTTTTCCATTCCCTGTTTTCTTTGGAATATGTTGCTTGCTACCTTCAGCCACAGTGTGTCTGGACATCTTTCACAAGTGCATTAAACATGACAAGTACCTGTCATGCAAAGTTCATCCTTCTAGTTGCCCTGGTCCAGAAGTGTGTGTGCACTATGCAGCGTTAGACTTTTTTTCAGGAATAAATCCGGCTGCCTTGTGCTTTCTTTCGAACAGGGAACACTTGTGAGGAGCATTTGCTGCTGAAGGATCTGAACAGATTAGCTTCCTGGGTACATGTGTTTTCCATGGACAGTAGAAGTCCCATGTGCCTGAATATGAGCAGGCTTCATCTTGGAGCAGGGGGTGTCATGAAAGTCTCGGGATCAGACTACTGGGCTTCAGAGAGAATAACTGAGACCCTGAACTTGGTCCAGTGCATGTTTGGTGCACACCAAACATGCTGGGCTGTTACTTCTGTTTTGGGCATTAGTCTGTTCTGTGTTGGGATATTAAAAAGTAACAGAAGTTGAGTCACTGTCCACAGCCAAACAGTGGCCCTGGGGACTGTTACTTGCAGATACTGCCCTTGGAGAGCTTAATGTCAACAAGAAGCCCAGGAATCCTCTTAAATTGCGGACTGAACTGCCTGGCAGCGATTTATTCCAACCCGAAGAGACTGAAGGATGTCTGTAAACAACTCCAAGTACTTTCCTCTGCTCACCAGCACAGCTGCGTGTGGCTTGGGCTCTCCTGTGTGTGGCAGGATGAGCAGAGCTGCGTGTTACTGCCCTTGGCTGCAAGTGAGCCCATGCTGGCTGGTCTCAAGTTTGGGCCAAGGCTTCTAAAGGGAGGACTCCTGTGTAGTGCAGAGAAATGTCCCTTAGCCAGTCCTTGGGAAGAGGTAAGTGTGTTGGTGCATCACCTCACTTCCCAGTCCTGCCTTGGACAGTCTGCCCGGGAATAGCGGACACCTAGGTGGTTGTCCCAGCAGGGCATGACTCCCTCATGCTTGTGTGCTTTGACCTACCAAGGATGAATGAAAAAATATGTTTGGGGAGGGGGGAAATATATAAAAAGATACAGAAGGAAACCAAGTCTAATCAAAGAACTGAAGCAGTGACTTGAAGATTAACTGAACACCCAAAAAGTGCAATTCTCTCTCTAGGTGGAGATAGGTTTCCTGTGCGCAAGCTTTTCTAGACTAGGGGAATCACGGGCATACAAATCCTGGAAAATCTTGGAACTAGGGCAACTCATTTGAAAATAAATTATAAAAGGTCTTTATGGATACAAAAACAGACCTGACTGCAAATGAATCTGCAGCAGAAGTGTAGCACAAAAAACTCTAGGATATACGATCTGAAGTGATGAGGGGTTCAGACCTGGGGTAGGTCTCACATCAGTGGTTTCCTCCCTTGGAAAAGCAGCAAGGATGCGTGCCAACCAATGTGGCTTCCCAGAGGTCATGCTTCAACTGGCTGATCCTGGGCATTTTTCCTCTAATCAGAAACAAGTTGTCACTAGGCTGCCCAGCAGAGCCCTTTGGGTATGTCCAAGCCGAGCAGAGAGGAAACCAACCCCAGGGAATTTGGATTCTACATCCTATTTTAAACACATGTGCAGAGTACTGCAAATGGTATCTTGCTGTCCAGCCTGGCAGGAACAGATTAGTGGGTTCTTCTTCCTGCATTAACCCTGCTGATGTGGTTACTGGGTGCTGTGTGTGCAGGATGATCCAAAACTCCACAAATTATTGAAGAGGTTGTGATGTTGCATCTTATGGTACTGATGGCTCATGGTGTCCAGCATTAAAATCTGATAGTGGATGGGTGATGCCATGTGCTCTCTCAGTTCCTGTGGGCAGCTGATATGAATCTGGAGTAAATGGCATGAATGAAGTGGTTATAAAGTCACATGAGCTATGCTGAGAGCAGAACTGGTCCTCTTGTCTTCTTGGTGGATGGGAGGAAAGATATCTTCCTCCTGCCCTCCAAGACTGTACAGCATGTGAAGGGTGAAGAGTTGCGGCTGCTGTGCTGCAGATTTGTGTCCATCCACCTCCCAAATTGGCTCAGGAAATGAGCACAGCTCACTCCTGGGCTGCTGAACCCCCTCCAGCTGTCTCGCACAGATGACTGTTGAAGCGATGAGGAGGGTTAATCGATTCTGACAAATATTTACCTGTTCCTCTGAGTTCACAGAAACCTCACTCCAGTCTCAGCTTTGAAGTGGAGTTCAAAGCCCCAGCAGCACTGACATCTCTGGGGCTGCAGGCTCTTGCTGACGCGCAAAAATGCTGCTCTGGGAATGGGAACCGAGCTGCTGGCTCTCCCCAGAGAGCACCTGGTGCTGTGCTGGCATCTGGCATAATCTTTTACAGGGTCCCGCTGATCCCTCCACACGGGGTAAGGGCTGCCCTGCCAATTGTTTGGGCCTATGTTAAAGAAACAGCCCAAAGAGAGGGTGTTTCAAGCAAATCAGAAGAACGTTTTCCCTAACCTCTGAGTTATGTCAACAGGGATGGGGTTGAATCACATCTGTGGTGTGTTCATATTAAAAAAAAAAAAAAAAAGTTTGAATTGTACAAATAAATACTTCTGAAAAGAATCCTGTTCTCTAAAAGAAGCTGGTAAATGTTCCAATTTAGGATTTGGCTTTAATTTTATATCTTTACCAAGCTTTGCTAGGTAGTGTGTGTGCTTAAAAAAAAAAAAAAAAAAAAAGAGAGAGAGAGACAAAAAGGCTGTTTGTCATATGAGCAGGTACAGTCCAGCCAGTAGCAGCACAAACTCCCCCTCTGCCCACCTTCTCCTCAGGCTATAGGGAGCATTTCCATATGCCTTCAGGTACCTTTCCCTACACTTTCTGCTTTTTTGCCCAAACCCTGTGCTAAAGGGTGCCACTGAGGCTGCTGGTTTTGTAAGGCAGAGACCTCCTCTGACCTGCCCTGAGACCCAGCAGCTGATTTCCCACTGCGAACAGACAGCTGGCCACTTTGTTTGGATTTGATTTTTACTGAGCAAACGGTGGTGTTTTTCATGCTTTTGTCCCACCTTGGCAAGGAGTAGAATGGACCACTGTATTTTGGGATCTGTTCCTGGCAGAATGGGATCTTCAGCTGCCTCAGGACTGAAGCAATCACAGGCTGTTCCACTGCATGCCAGGGAGCTGGACCAGACCACGGTGGAGCAGTGACCGTCTGTGCTGGTATCTTACGCTGGACAGTCAAACCTCATTAGAACTCCCCAATGAAAGCTGCAGCTTAATTGCCCCTCTGAAGTGTTTCAAATTGCTGTTCTTATACCTGGCAAGGCATACAAGGAAAGCGGCCTTGCATCCACATCAATGCAATTATTCCAAAGCTTTCCAGAAGCCAAGGGAAACTGTCCTGTCTGGAAAAGACTTGTGATAAACCCAGACCTTGCAGCCCAGGCACCAGCACAGTTCTGGATTCTCCTGGGGGCTAGTCCATATCTCCACTATCACAGTTGTCTCCATGGCTGAGTGGGGCCTCGCTTGGCTTCAGGCTGATCTTTGCAGCCGCCTTGCTGTCCTTGTCACCATCCTGTCTTTCAGACACCACTTGTGAGTGATTATTATGCTGAAAAACTCCATGGCCTGTGGGCCTCTTCATCTCCTGGTCTGACGAAGGTCTAAATATGGGACAGACCTACAGGGAAGCTGTGGCCTAGGCAAGCAGGAGACATTCAGCTTGCTGAACACAGGAAACAACAGGTAACACACTGAACAAATCACTTGTAAAATAACAATAGTAATTTGCTAATTGAAACTTTATAAGGTTATTCAAACTAAGACTGTGATGTTAGGTCAACTGAATATTCAAAATACCCTTTGAAATCACTTTGTAATTATTTTATCTACAAAGCATTTCAAGAGTTATTATTGTCAGGGCAAATTCAAATTCCATTTCCAGATGAAAACATATAATTAACCAAGTCAATAAAGCTTAGATTAGACACTGTGTATTAAATTTTGCACTTAATATTTGCAATCATATTTGACTGAAGTAACCACAGCTATTCATTCTGTGGTTTGAATCGCTTATCTAGTTAAGAAACTGTAAGTCTTAACTTGGATTCCCTGCAGCTAATCAACACAGTTCTGAATCTTACATCTGAATATGTGATTCGGATTCTTTCCAGCAAACATATGTGCTAAAACTAACTTTTTAAACTTCACTAAGGCATAATGATTCTGAATTTGAATGAATAAGCAGAGACCCCTTTCTTTCCATATTTACTTAGTTCCGATAAAAAGTATTAAAAAAAAAACTTGTAGAACAGAGCAGTAGCTCAAGGACCACCCAGCAAAAAGATTCATGGAAACTGTTATGACTTTTGCATAATGCTAAATCTGTGATTGATAATCATTATAGCAAGTGAATAAATGGAAACACCAGAAAATGCTTTGTAGAACATGACTAACAGATGTTAAATCCTACTGAAGAGGAGTCACTTACGAGCAGTCCTACTGCTTTGAAGATACTGTCCACTAAATCTGCAGAAAAAATACACAGTAGCAACCTGCAAAAGACAACAATGAGAATCAAATTATTTCAAATATGCAGATGTTGGAAAGTGAGGATTTTGTTTGAACCTAAAAAGTATACATCATTCTATGGAAAAAAAAAAAAGGGCCAGATATGTTTAAGAAAGGAGTTATGCAGACAGCTACCACAGCTGCACTTGAAAGTTGGGTAATTATAACGGCTAATTATGATCATTTTATGCCCAAATACATGTACAGAAAGCAACTCGTGAAGGAGGAGAACATAACTATCCCAATTTCCCGCTCAGGATATGGGAATACAGAGGTTAAGGAACTGCCTATGGCTGTAGAGAAGGAGTTTCTGTTAGAGCCACAAATTAAAACCAGATCCTCTGAATTCAAATTCAGGGCCCTAATCACAAGACCATTCTCTTCTGTAAATTTAAACCTGTCATTAGTCTGTTTTCCTGAAATCTGTCTGTGCAGAACAAGAAATATAAATATTTTGTAGCAGTAGGTATTAATTGGTAGCTTTAAAGTTTGCACCACTGAAAAATGAATTGGTTCTTTATTACTTTGCGCTGTGTCCCAAAATATTTTGATCTTTGGATACAACCGCCAAATATGCTGAAAATTCCCCTTGGCTAAAATCATACCCTTTATTCATTTAAAGAGTTTGGGAAGTGTATGACTTGCGGAGCTTTTAATGCTGCATCCAGGGATAGTTCAGTGCATAAAAAAAAAAATACCTGGGGTCTATTTCCATACTTTTTAAAAATATTTTTTTCAAAATTATTGGGATTTCAGGACTGGGAAAGACCTTTCTTATGTGTTTGAACAGCCACAAGGGTTGTGCAATGCTATTTTCTCCTGTTTCTTGATTCAGCATTTCTGCTGGGAGTGTAGCACCTGCTCACAAAGCTGTGTAACCTCAAGCTGTGCCCAGAGCAGGAAAAGCCAGGGCCTTGTGTGGAGAGCATCTCTTGCTGCTAGAGAGGGGCAAAAATGATGTGGGTCCTTGTGTGGGGAAGGCTGTCACACCTCTGCTCCAGGGAGATGTTTAAAGGCAGTGGTGTTGCATGAGGCTCTTTTTCAAGTTGACAGTGACCAGGGGAGGCTGTAGAGCTGAAAGCACTGAAGCTGCAGGACACTCTCTCAGCAGAAGACCAAAACTGTCTTCAACTTCAGGCTTAAGCTTCTGCTAGGCAAAGAAAATACAGCACAAGTTATGCTTAGGTAGCACCTTTCATGCAAACATCCCAGCACACTTCACCATCAAACTCAAATACAATCCACCATGGACATGTGAGCAGACTTCACCAAGGAAAAGAGAACAAGTGAGGCTTGGAAAGAACAAGTGGCACCACCACTAAAAGTGTGTCATTTCCAAATGATTTTCCTTTGAAAAGCACTGAGGGAGCAAGAAGGAGCAGCTGAGGTAGATGGCCCCCTGGGCTGAAAAGCAGCCAGAACACGATGGATAAGTACATGCTGTTTGTGTTGATGGATCAGCAGATGCTGTTTGTGTTGTAGGAACCCTGAGACAGGAAGACTTGGAGGAGAGGTGGTCCCCAGTTCAGATGGGAGATTATGGTGGGACCGCTCGACCCCACCAAATATCTGGCCACTGGCTGGCCCTGCAGAACCTGTGCAGTGTGGTCCATGGGGCACCGTGAGGGTGAGGTCCAAAATATGACTAACGTGCTATGGTGTCCATAGGGGACACTCAGTCATGTGCGCATGCAGGGAGCTGAAGCGAACACCCACAGAAACCCTGGTCCAGTCGGCTGGAGTGCTGCTTGGAGTGTGTTATCCCTAAGTGTTGACCAACCTGCAAGGACAGCTCAGCCCCAACTTGGGTCAAAAAAGAACTAAGATCACTTGTTTTCCTTTGTAAAAATGAGTGTGACTTTTTCTCTTCCACAGATCTTTCTTTGGTTGCAATAGAGAGCAGCGGACCCCAAAATCTCATAAAGATAACCCTGTTTGCCAGGTTCAGGAGACTTCAGTCTGAACTGCATTTTCAGCTCAGTCAAGCTTCTAGGTAGCGCACGCAGCAAATCTCCTGATCTTTCAGCGTTCAAATCTTGAACAGTTTAGAGGTAGAAGGCACCCTTGCAAGGGTACTTATGACAGCAATAATTTCTGCAGGGTTTCATCAAAGGGCTGAAAAATTAAAATTCCAGCAACCCACTTTGGACATGGCTCTAAGGCATAATCAGCTTTGCAGTAATGGCCCTGCCTCCTGGTGACAGGTTGCATTTTTGGAGAGTGTCTAGCATGAAGAACTTGTGAATTTTAGCCTGTGTTAAACTGCAGCACCATATTTTAATGGTTAAATGATTTTAACATCATTTACTCAGCATCTAAGTGGCAGTAGTCACAGTGCGGCACCATGAGTCTGAGCAAAATGTCATGGTCTTGCAAAAAGCGAGGATGAAGCAAAAAGGTCTGAATTCTTCCACATCTGATTTCAGGCACCCAGATTGGGTATGCAGTTGCTCCAGGCTCCTGACAAGAGCTGCTGGGGCTCAAGTTCTCCCTTCACTATGCAGTGAGGTGTGTTCCTAGATTAGGATCCTGCAGAAGATATTCTTTTATCGGCAAGGAAGATGTCCCTTATCTTTGGAGCAGGTGCATTCAAAGTAAACAGAACAGAATTCAAGAGAATTGCTGGCATGGGAGAAATGCATTTTCCAAGGAACAAAATGATTTAAAATAACAAAACATCAACTCAAAGTGGTGGTGTTTTTGCTCCAATTAATAGTGAAGCACTCAACGTAACCTGGAACCAGAGGAACAGGAATGATTTCCTCCCAACCTGCCACAGCTCAGGATGTTTTTCCAAGGCTCGTTGGATCTTATTTCAAACCTCTGCTTAGGTAGGCAAGATCTGCATCTCCACATCACCTGATTAAGTCATCACCTGATTAATTTTGGGTGGGTGGCCATATGGGGACAGTGCTTAAAAACACATCTTCAGCTCTGTAAGGGCTGATATATGCATATATGCATATATTCCTGACATACTGAAGGCAAAATGTTGTTTCTCAATGAAAGGGAAACAGCTTGTTTGAGGTTTTGACTCAAATTAAACCTTTTGTTCAACCAGCAAAAAATAAGTTTCGTTAGTCTGGAGTATTTTGGCTTGAATTGGGCAGTGATCTGGTTACAGAAAGAGATACTAAGGAAAATGAGGTCAGTCACATCTGCCATACTGACGAATTGCTGCTTTTTTGTATGGTTTATATCTGTCACAGTTCTACCAAGACTCTTTGGGCATCTCTTCCAACCCCACTAGCACCTGTGTTCCCCTCTTTAAGATGCAAAAGCAGTTCTGCAATTTTAGAACACCTAAATTCTGGTTCTCTGTTGAAGAGGTGTGAGTGGCTCCTCAGAAGGATTATTGTTCTTGGCTGGTGGCACATGGCAGAAAACACATGGCAAGAAAAATAGAGATTTACTTTAAATCTGCAGGACACCTGGAACCCAGCTGAGCTTTGCTCATTGCACTTGCTAGAATTCATGATTTACAGAGATAATCCTCAGCCATTTCAAGCTGAGCTGAAGATAGACAAATTTCCAGCCTATGCCATCAGCTGCTTTCATGTGGAGCAGGTGCCAAGCTTACAAAACCCTCCTGCAACGTGGTAGACTCCACAGCACGCCTCATTAGCAGCCAGCCAAGCAGCCTGCCCAGCTTCCAGGCACTGCAAACAGGCCCAAGATCAGAGACTCAAACCTGGAAGCAAAGGAGGGACTTTCAGGACTCTCACAGAAGGGGATTTAGGCAGACAATGCTGAACTGTGAAACCCGCTCCCAGGCCCTGCTACCCTCCCTCGTCTGAGTGAACGCAGCTGCCTGTCTTTTCTAATTCAGGGGTATGATGCTGTGGCTAGGAGAACTAGACATGATCGTGGCAGTCTTATTAAAAACAACATGTAATAATTTGCCAAATGCCATTTAGCCTGGATCGCCTTCTTAGCGGAAATTCTCCGTATCTACTGGAGTTTCCTCTGTGTCAATTGACTTTGATGTATCCTTCTGCTCTTTCAGCTGAGATGTTGTCATAGATTTGCTGCTGATGACTGGAAAAAAAAAAAGGCTTTGAAATGCACTCGAGTAAGAAATATTTTCTCATCCTGTCTCAGATGGAGCGTAGTTTTTTAGCCGTTCTCACATTTTTATTACTAAGGCTATTGGTTTGAACAGAGGCTCTTTGTTCAGTTAGCAGCTCCTCTGTTCAGCACTGCTTTTCATATTAAAAAAAAAAATAAAAAAGCCAATAAGCTGGAATGACAGCAGCATCTCAACAGGCCTCGAGCAGCACACGGAGACAGGACAACACGCAGACATCATCGTTCCTGCTGCGAGTGGGGATGTGGAGACCTGCAGGAGCCTGAGCACTCCAGAAGCACCTGCTCCCTCTGTTTTAAGGCCCAGAAAAAGGCCCAAAGTCCTAGTGAAGGGTAAAATCCTGTTTCTGTCTTGAATACCTCGGTAAGATATTCTCTTTAGGCAGCCTGGTGTATGACTAGAACAGTGTCATTTCATGGCACGGGGGTCTAGAAAGGTGTCGGGATGGGTGTTGCGTGACAGCAGCACAGCCTGCACACCCAGCAAGAGTCTCTCCTGCTCGAGAAGCCGCCTTGCAGGCCCATAAAGGATGCCAAGAGCCATCTTGCCGCTCGTTCCACAGGCTGGAGAGGGAGACTGAAGTACGGGGGAGGTTTTGAGCACGGTCTTTGTTCTTTGCACACAAAGAAGCTCTCGCTGGGTTTAGGACACCAGAGGCGGTTTGCTGCGTTTCCGCGGCTGCTCGCGGCGCTCACCGGACGCCAGGCCCCGCGTTCCGCCCCGCGCGCCACGAGGGCTGCCCCAGCCCGTCCCCGCCGCCTCACGCGCTGCGCATGCGCCGTC
>JAWLRI010000180.1:4089393-4110543 GCA_034781795.1 Crypturellus tataupa | reverse complement strand
CTGAGGGCGGAAGCTGCTGGACACGAGCACAACGCCTGCGCGGCTCGCTGGCCGCGTGGCGCGTGCGGCCGCGCCTGCCCTGGCTGCTGCTCGCCATCGCCCTGCTCGGCTCCGCGCTCAAGGACGGCGACCTGGTGCCGCGGACGCCGATGCAGGACAAGCGCAACCTGCTCAACGTGTGAGGAGGCCCGCGGGGCTCCGGTGGGGAGGGCCCCTGCGGCGGCACGGGGGTCTCGGGGGCGGCGGGTGGCGGTTTGGAGCCCCGCAGGGCCGCGGAGGTTCCATGGAGTGGGGTCCCGTAGGGATGGGGGCGCTCAGGGGGAGCCCTGCGAGGTGGGAGTCTCACAGGGCTGCGGAGGTGGCTCCTGGAGCTGGTGTTCGTAGTCATGTGGAGCTGGCGGGTGGCCCATAGATTGCCAGGGGAGCCCTGTAGAGCTTGGAGGGAAGCCATGGGGCCAGGGAGAATGAAGTCCTGTAGGGCTGGGAGTGTCCTGTGGGGTGGCAGGGGGGATCCTGTGGGTGAGGGTCTCGTAGAGCCTGTGCAGGGAAGGCTTCATGGGAGCTGGGGGGGTCTATGGGTTGTTGCAGGGGCCAGGGACAGCATCAGGCTCTCGTGATCCTCCTCGGCCTCCCCTGGGAAGGACGAGGCTGCCCTGAGGGCCAGGGACCCAGCCAGGCCCTTGGTTATGGCAGCACCAGCCAGGGCAGAGGAGGACACTGGGGACATGGGGCTGTGTCTGCCCTTGGGGAGCCCCCCTGCTGAAGATGGCTCTGAAATAGCCCTAAAGGGATCCCGGGGTTCACCTGACTGTACGTGAGAAAGTAAGTTCCTAAGTTTGTGCTAACAGGTAGTGTGTGTGCTAGGCCAGTTCTCGTGGGCTGCAGTGCTGGTTGCTCGCTACTAGGTTTTGTGATCTCGCATTTTGTATAATCCCTAGGACTTGCAGGTTTCAGAACCACTGGCTGCTCTTGCTCATTTTTTATTGATAAATTGAAAGAGGAGAACAAGTGGTTTTTTTTTTTTTTTTTTTTTTCCTTTTTCTCTCTGGTAGCTCCCAGTTGGTTTTTCAGTAAACTGAAATTTACTGACTTGATCTTAAAATAAGCTAAAGGTAAAAAGTCTCGCCTCTCTTTTGCAGCAGCAGAAGGATAATTGCAGTTCTTTCCTAGCGGTTAGGCATGATTTGACTGGCTCACTTGTTTGAACACCTTAAAGGGTAATGAGGAATCTAATGATACTTAGGCCAGTGCATGTGCACTTCACCTGTTAATAGATCAGAAAGCATAGCTAAATTTTCTGTTTTCCCTTGTGAGTGAGAGAATTGTCATTTGGTGACATGACGTAGAGGAAAGATCATTGAAAAGAACAGCTGGAAGGAAGAATTAGAAAGTGAAATTGATGTGATGGTAAAAACATTCTAGAGTTCAATTTTATCATTTCTTTTTGGATAGAAGAGGCTCATCTGTATTGAGAGCTCTTGACAGAATTTTTTTTGCCTGCTCCATAAATTACTTGCCTGCAGGCTTGCTAAAAGCAAGAAAGGCTACTAATGTAATTGCTTTCATCTGTCTTAATAAAATGAGGGCTTTATTTTTAATTATTGTTCCATGGCAGCAATAGTAATTACCACATAAATGCCCTTCTACTGTTAAAGTGCAAAGAAGGTAGTTCTCAAAGTCCTGGGTAAAGCTATCACAGTTTTTGTTAGGGTTTTAATGAAGAAGGAAAAAACAAAAAAAGACTTCTGTCGTACTTGTTTTTGTCTTGGGTACTGAGGTTGCAGGGTGTACTATGACAATAAATTATTATTGTGCCTAGAGGTAGTTCAGTCACAGACCAAAATGCCGCTGTCTCTGTTCTTCAAGCCAAGATGTGTGTAAAGGGGGAGCTGCACAGTTCCCTTTTCTCACCTGTAGCTAGGAAGGTTACCCTGGAAGGTGCTTCCAGGAGAAAGATGATGGGAGACTCCCTAACTCCTGAGGAAATTTGCTTGTACCTGATCCATTTTAAAATTTGGAAAGAATTGCATGATCCCATCAGATTCTAAGCAGAGTATTAGCTTGTTGCCAAGATTTTATAAGTGTTACAGCAGTAGTTTTCAAGGTGGACAGTGAATCTTTAGTTTTGTGCATGCTAAGGGAAAGCTTTCTTCAGCTGGAGGGGCAGAAAGGAACACACACATACGTACTGTTCTCTTTATTCTTTTTATTTTTGTAAGGTGATAACAGAGGAGAAATGTCATGGGCTGACCAGAGGGAACAGTCAGCCTTTCTCCTGCATATCTCGCTGAGAAGGCAAGGGGTTGTGGAAGGCTTTGAAAGAAGAGAAGACTTGACGTAGAGAAGGAGAGGAAGATTTGGAGAGAAAAGGTTACTGTGGTCAGGGTAGCAAGCTAATATAATGCTCTCTGCAGCTGTGTTCTCACTAGGGCAGAGTTGAGTGGATTAGGAGGGTAAAGGCAACTGCAGTAACTAAAGTACAAGTGAGGACAGAGTCTGCTTGAGGGCTCTGTCTGAGGGAAAGCTGCCTGGAAAACAGTTGGCTACTTGGTTGAAGAGGTATTCAGATGTTGGGCCTGAAAGATAGTGGAGCAGGTAATTCATGATATTTCAGAAAGGGAATTTGGGGGAGCTGATTAACATTTTAGCTATGGTATACTTAAAAGGGAGGGGACATGTGCCTAAATTGGGCATCTCTGAACAGCGATCTTAATCTACTTCTGCGAGCCCACTTAGCCAGTTCCCTCCTGGCCCACTGAAGTTTCACTCCTCCATGTTTCTCTTTTGACTTTTCTCTGGCAGGTACTTTGTCAAGGTGGCTTGGGCCTGGACTTTCTTGCTTCTGCTGCCCTTCATTGGAGTTACCACTTACCAGTTTGCCCGGAGCAAGTTCCTCTACGGTCCCACCAAGAGCATTCTGATAGTGCTGCGGCGTCTCAGCGCGCTGCTGGTGGGCACGGCCGTCTGGTACGTGTGCACTGGCCTCTTCATGTATGTTGAGAATCTCACTGGCGTTTGCTCTATCTCAGGTGAACTCAAAGAGCCTCACCGACAGTATGCCAACAAGCAGGAATGCCACCTGGACAACGGGATCTGGATTGGTTTTGATATCTCGGGGCACTGTTTTCTTCTCTCCTATTGTGCTCTAATGATTGTGGAGGAAATGTCTGTGCTGGAAGGCTTATCTGTAGACCAGAACTCTAGGCTACGTGTTGTGATCAACAGCCTGTTTGTTGCCTTGTGTTTTCTAACCATGATCTGGGTGTTTATGTTTTTATGTACTGCTGTGTATTTTCATGACTTCAGCCAAAAGCTTCTCGGTGTACTGACAGGTCTGACAGCCTGGTATGGGACATACAGATTTTGGTATTTGAAACCTTTTTCTCCTGGACTACCTCTCCCGCATATTCCTTTGAGTTCAAAGAAATATGGTTATAGCAGATAAATATAACTTTTAAAGTTTCAGTATTTTGTTTCATATACTGACATAGTTGACTGTAGAAATTGTTACAATATTTCTACTGTAAGGAACAAGGTGATGAGCTGGGGAAGAGAAAATCAAATCTATACTTAGCTGACCTTCACTGATTGACAAACAGTAATGAACTGTTTCCTAGCAAGGGGAAAAAATGTTATTGCAAAAGCACTGCTCTTAGTTGGGAGTTAATGTCTGTGTTGCTGACACACTCCACAAAGAATCAGAAGTCGGGCTGTTTCTGTGGTCAAAAAATGGAAGAACAAATCCATGACTGATAAGATTTTTCTGTTAAGAGTTTAACTGTTTTCAGGTTATTTTTTCCTCTTCCCTTTTAGTTTATTTTTGTCAAAACTCTGTGGACGATCCTTTCCCCCTTTTTTCTTGCTGTTATTTTTCAGTACTCCTACTTGTTTTTTGCCTTAGGGAAAACTACCATGACAGTGCTGCCAACTATTGCAAAAGACAATTAGCTACCATCATTCACTTGGTAAAGCAGTATGTAGCTCAGGTGTGACACCAGAACATCTCATATTACCAAGTGTTAAATATACTACCTTGACATAATTCTTAGCCACCTCTGTATTTAGAGGTGGAGGGAATGAATCTGAGATTTGATTTTAGTTTTGAATTCATGCCTGCCTTTGAAAAGGAGACTTCGGAAAAAAAGCAAGTCTTATTTTTTTTCCTTTAAATTAATTATTTGAAGTAATATCACCATTTTTATTCCTAGTACAAACCCCCTAAACTCTTCCCAGTTCCAGTATAGTATAAAAGAAAATTAAATCTCAATTCTTGTTTTAATCTTCTGAGTTGCGCACTTTACAATCCGGAGTACTGCCTGGTGTGTTTCTTCCTGAAGAACAATGAAATTCTGGTGTAATGAACATGTTGGCTTAACCGCTTAATTCCTGAATATTCTGCTTGGTAATGAATGAGCTAAAAGCTGCAAAGCTTAAAGCAGTATTTATTCTTTCTTACCCAGCAGTATCAGTAAGCTACTTTAATTTTGATTGCACATACAGCTGCGGCCACTTCTGATGTGGCTGGAAACACACCGTTGAATAAAACACTACTATGGTGCAGTGAATTGGTATGAAAACGGATGTTTTTATAATTGTATCAAACAGTTTTTGTCTTTATGAGCTTTTTATTATTTCATAAAAGATTATTCATGTTGCAATTGCACAAAATTTGTTTGACAGTTGTAGTGATGAGCCAGACAACCAGAAAATTCTGTAGTGTCTGCAGACACTGATCATATTGTGGTCAGTGTCTAGTAATTTGATAGCCAACTTGATCAGGCTGTAAAGTTTACTTCTAAGTTGATTATTTTAATGAATTTAGAGTATGATGTGTGCCATCCTGTAATCTTTTTGCCATCTCAACAGCTCCTTTCCAGCAAGAGAGCAGGGGTATTTGTAGAAAATACAAGTGTTAATTCCTTGTTTGTGGCCTGCCCCTGAGGAACTCTAACCTGCCTTGAATTTCCATTGAATTCTGCCATGGGTGAGACTTGCAGTGCATCCTCAGAAAATACAAATTATCTCACAGGGAGAAAAAAAAAAGCTGTTTCAGGAGGTTCTATATTTTGTAGTGAGTTCCTTTTTTTGCATTAAGCTGCCTTTAAATTGCCTATGTGGAAAATGTGCACTGATATAACTCATATTGGGTTTAACTAAAATTGTGTTTAAACAATGCTGATTCCTTTGCAGACATTCTTTCTAGTTAAGCTAGACAGCAAGTCACTGTCATCCAGAAATAGGTTATAAATGCAGAAGATGTTCTAATTTAAATTAATTTAAGTTCTCATTTGGGGTTATTTTATGTACCTTTGCTACATAGACAAAACCTGTAAAAAGGAAGTGCTATTTATTTATTTAACCAGCGACCTTGTAGAAGTTACCTTCAGCTCTACAAATACGTTTTGTGCAATACTATATGGATATTTCAGTCCATGTCTAACTAGTCTTATACAAATTATTATTTGAATAGTGTTGGATATGGTTATTCACACAACTTTGTTTAAACAACTAATTAAAAACATCCTTAATTTATCAGGTGTTATAGTTTTCAGACTTCTGAAAGTCTTTCTGAAGTCTGTAAAGATAATATTGCTGCTGCTCATAATGCCCTGAATGATCCAAGGTCCTCATTTTCTTGACATTACTTAAGTACCTGATCGGCCTTCACTGAAAATTCTGCAGTATTTGAATAATACGGCACAAATTCTCAAAAGTACGGGGTATAAAAAATGCCCAACAAAGATTTCTGATGTGTCCCTGTTTTGCCAGACAGTTGATTGTTCAGACTTGGGTTCTGTGTAATAAAGCAAAAGCCTAATCCATTGAAATATGTGGGGGAAAAAAATCCTATGCGCTGTAAGACAATTTTAAAGTTCGAAAAGTTTGGCCTGTGTTTCTCAGTACCCAGAGATCTCATGCTAACTGCTAGCACAGAGCAGCTCCTCAGCCCCTGTGCTTTTATTTGCACCTTTTGACTCTATTTCAGAGTCTCAGTTTCCTTGTGCTTTAACTGTTTCTCCGTTTGCATGTGCCATTACTTTTACCTGATTCACATTCTCCCCACACTGCAAATGTACTTCTGTAATTAAAATAAAAATGTGGCCTCTGATGGGTTTTGCAACTCGCCCTTTCTCCTTCCACCCCAAAAATAGTGGTGCTCTGAATAGCTGGTTCTGATGCCTTCTGCCAAAGGGACAGATCCTTCCTCCAACTGTTAATATATTGTTATTGTTAATCTGTTTTAAGTGTTTAAAACAATTTGTTAACATATTTTAAAGGTGAATGTTCACATTTTGTAATGGATTTCAAATGAAAGAGAATGTAATCATGAGGAAAAAGTTGATATTTGGTGGGTTTCCTGGATTAAAGTTTATTAGAGCTTTTCTCTTGTTCCTGCAGAGATGTGTCCCCATGTCTGTAGAAGTACCTGCGGAGTTGTTCTATCCAATATCTTAGAGCTGTGATACTTATTTTAAAGTGTTTTTGTTTCTGTTTTCCATGCACATATTGAAGTCTGTAGCTTATTTTGTGGGTTCTCTCTAACGGTGCTTTCACAGACATGGCCTGAGTGATGTGGGTGAGGGAGTTTTTGGTGCCTTAAACGTTCTCCTCTGCCTGGACCAGTAAGGAAGGGAGTCTCAATTGGAACAGAGCAGGCGTTTAGGATTTGCTTCACTCTTATCTGAGAACTTTTTCAATTTTGCTTTCTTGGAAGTAAAGTCATGCAGACAGAGATTTAGGTTTTTATTAGGATCCATCTGGATGATTTAGACTGTAAAACAAAGCATAGTTGTGGTTTGGTCCTTCCTGGAAGTCTTTGTTCTGAGAGGGCTTCGCCAGTGTTAATTAGTCTTCTCAAGAGCCTTAGAACAGGCTGCCCAGAGGCTGTGGAGTCTTCTTCTCTGGAGAGCTTCCAAACCTGCCTGGATGTCACCCTGTGCTGTGTGCTCTGGGTATCCCTGCTGGAGCAGGGGTTGGACTGGATGATCTCTAGAGGTCCCTCCCGACCTCAGCCATTCTGTGATTCTGTGTGATTTGCCACTTTATTTGTGAATACTGAAATTTTGGTTGTGGGAGCAGCTGCAATAAAAGAATATTGTTTCCTGTATTAATGCATTACTATTGATGATAAAGCAAGAAATGCTCAGTTATGCCGTTGTGCATTTTAATGGGAAGAACAGCTGTGATGTGTTAAGTTCTTTGGTTCTCGGCAATGTTCTCTGGGTACTTTTCACAATGAAATGGTGCCATTCTCTCCCTGCCTTGCATCTTATAGCAGCTATTCCTGCAGCTTCTCTGCAGTCAGCCTTTTCCAGCTCTTAGCTTTGATCATCCTGCATTTATCTCTATTTGCTCAGAAACCTGCTTCCTTGGATTATTTCTTTTCATAGCTTCCTCTAACCTCACAGAGCTTGGATTAGTAATAAATGTTCTTTATCTCCGTTAAATGCACTTTCTCTCCATTTTCTTCTCCTTGAAGTATCTTGCCAAAACTTAGATGAAAGCAACTAATACTAGCAGAAAAGGCTGTTGTGAGTCTGAATTTGTATATAGCCATTATTAAAAGCAGTTGGGCAGTCACCCTAATAGTGTTTAATTGCCTGGAAAAAAAAGCATGTGTTTAATTTATTAAAGTAGAAGTAGGTCTGGTGTGCATGAAATCATGGAAGGAGAGCAAAGCTGATGTGACAGTGCCAGTTCGTGCCCTGGAGGAGTTAGCCCCATTGTTTTCTCAGGGTGTAAGCACTGCATCTTTTCATAAAGAGCAGTTTCACCCAGATATTTATTAATTCTAGATTATTAGTTAATATAATTACGGGATGACCTTATTGCTGTCTTACAACTATCTCCCCCATTAATAATCATGTTTTGAAGATTAAGAAATAGCTAAAACGGTGCCAGTTTTGTTTATTTTAAGTGTGTGGCCAGGCGTTCTCCTTTTCTGTAGAGGCTGCATCATGGAATGGAAAGAAATGGTATTTCACAAGCAGAAGCAGAGAGCAAGTGTTGCAGAGGAGTTGCAGTGCAGTGACATTGCCCTGTGATGCAAGAAGTTTGTGTAAACCAGCTCTAAATTTTCCTGCAGATTGCTCGCTTCTGTGTCAAGAAGCGCCTGCAGCTCGTACACCCTCAAACCTGGTTACACTGTGTTCTGATTGCAAAGTAGCTTTATTTGGATAACTCCACTGGAGCGAAAGAGGATTTAGGTCATGGGGAAGATGAAGTACTGTTAGGATACGGGTGAAGCAGGGGTAAAATAGGGGGATGGATAATGTTATTTTTGAAAAGAGTTATTTCTAAGTCATCCACTGGTCTGCGTTGTTAATGCCTATTTTAGCAAGACTGTCTCCCTTTTCCCTTTTCTTCTTCTTTCTCAGAAGCTGGGAATTTGGAGCACTCTGTCCCTCAATTTGGTGTTTCACAACCCATGGGCTCCTGACAATAGAAGTATCTGCTATCTGCAGCTATCTGCTGCAGGAGACAGGAAATCAGGGAAGTCCAAGAAAAGAGAGGGAAAGGATAGAAAGAAAGGGATAAGAAACAGGAGAGCGGAATGAGAGAAAGACAAAAGTGAAGAGAGCCCTGTGAGCTCCCACGCTCCCAAGGGGCGGGTGAAGGTTGATCCTTGCTCATAATTCTGCTCATCACTGAAGTGACAGAAAGAAATAATCTGCTCTGGCAGCAGCACCCGCTTTGTGCACGAAGAGCCCCGGGCTACAGCTCGTGAGTCGTTCCCAGCCGCAGCCTCTGCCCTCCTGTTCGTGCTGGCTGCCTCCGCCGCGCGCTGCGGCTCATGATGGGTAGCCGCGTCCTGACAAAGCAACTGCTCCTCTCTGCTATTCATAGGATACGTGCTGCTCTGTGTCATGCTAGAAGGTAGTGAGAGTGGAGAGACTGTTTTATCTGCTTAGCCCTTCAGAGGAAAACATATAAAATGGAGAGAACAGAAAAGTGATAATAAATGCTGCTTGAGTATATCAGGAAATCAGTATTTGAGGCAAATAAAATGCATTATAACAAACTGGCTTATCAGAGAATACAAGTTCCAGTGTGTTTTCCCCACGAATTCAAACTTTAGATTCAGTGTTGTAGGTGACTTAGTCTGAATCTTCTGTATTTTGGTCGTCATCTGTATTTTGGTCCTGCTTTAGGAAATCATTTAAGGATGTGAAGTTTGTCCCAGCTCACAAAATACACATGCAGATGCTTTCATCTCTGTTCATGTGTCTGGGGTTCAAATTTTGTTGTCTAGGAGCAGTGTTCTGAATGTGGCTTTATGATCTTGAAGGTCTTTTCCAACCATAATGAATCTATGAAGGCAAAAAGAGCTTTTCCACAAGTTCTTTTAGTAAAAGGAGCTTTGCTGAGGGCATGCGCAAGGCAGAATTGCCCTCTCCCCTCTGCTAGTCCACAAATGGCTGCTGCTGTGGAGTTACACTAGTTAATTCTTAGTTTATACATTGTTTACTGTTTCTTTGATTATTTAGGTTTAAATCTCATCATTATTAAAAGACCTTGCAGGAACCTGAGAGATTAGTCAGCCAGTGTCACTGCATCGTGGAGGCAGTTTGAGTGGGTTTGGTTTGATCACGATGATGGCAGTGAGTGACACAGAATGCAGCCCAGTGCTAAACGTTCTCCCAAGCTCCGTTTTGGGTTCTCAGATGGAAATGCCTTCTCGGAGGCGCTCTGGAGTCTGTGCTTGAGCAGCCCCTCATTTTCCACCCTCTCATAACTGTGTGGGTAGCATCTTGACACAGACAAGATGGCCCTGAGCTGCCTGACAGCATCATCATCTTTCAAACCCAGAGGGCCTGAAAGCTGAGCATATGCATGGATGAGCCCATTCCTCGGTGCTAGACAGGGACTTGGTGAATGCCAGGGAAGAACCACCCCAAATGGGCTGCTAGACCCCACTGGGGCACCCAAGAGCACAGGGTGAGATGATGCAGCATGAGCCGTTAGCTGGCACTGCAGCCTCCTTCCCCCATACCCCTCGGGTGCTGCAGGTACCCCAGGCCTTGTGACAGCTGAGCCAGAAGTCAGATTTTGTTCTCGTTTTGGCATCTCTGTGCACAGAATGTGCCTTGGACACCGAGCATTGCGCCAGTGCCTGGTTTGTGAGGTGTGGAAATTGGAGTCTCCCCTTCTTAAAAGAAACTAGAGCAGAAAAAAAAAAAAAAAGGCGATGAGGTTTGGATCGGGTAGAACCAAAGCAGCTCCTTGACCTGGCAGGCTGTTGTGCCGCGGGGCTGCTCCTTCATCAGTCCAGCCTCTGCCTGTCCCAGTAATGGCCTTTTGTCCCTCCTGCAGATTCCTTTTCCCGGGAGAGAAATTGCGCAGTTTTTTCATTATCAGGTTAGGGAAAGTGGGCTTGGTGGCGGGTAACACTGTCTGCCTCTCCTGCCTTCTCTGCACTTTCTTTATTTGATCAAAACAAAGACTTCTTAGTGAATGCTACCAGCCAGTTTCTACTGATATCCCCATGTGGAACGGAGCACACTGTCACCTGTGGTGGCTTCCAGCATGTGTGAGGTGACTGTGGTGGACAACAGCCACGTGCACTGACCTGGCCTGCCCCGTGCCTGGCTCTAGCTGTTGACTCTTGCAATATTTGCATCATTAGCAGGGTGTTCCAAAGCAACAACAACAACAAAAAAAAAAAAACAAATATTTCCCACTGCTTTTGAGTTCTGATGTGCCCTGCATGATTTAAAATTTATTCTTTCTTTTCAAAACAAAGACAAATGTCCATCTTGCTAGAAATCTCTCTTCTGCCTCAACCTCAAGGCAAAATCCTGAGTACTACTAAACTCATTCCCTGTGTTTCCCTGGCCTTATAGTCCTATTAATCTTTCTTTCTGCATCTGGTGAGTGTATCAGCTCTTTGAAATCACTGAGGGAGGTGTGTGTAGGAAATTCAAAAGGCAAAAGAAAGGATGACAAGGGGAGCATTTCATGTCAATGTGTGTTTATAGCTGCTGCTGGGGCATTTAGCATCAACTATCAGACCAGATGGACCATGAATTGTTTTCTGTGTAGAAAATGTGTGTTCTTGTACCCTTCATATTCAACGAGGTGGATAGTACCTTGCAGCCCGAGCGGTAGGTGCTCGGCCGGCAGATTCTCCTGTGTGTGCCAGGGGCTCCCATGCAGCAGTGTGAAAACTGTGAGGTGACAAGTGGCACCTTTGCAGCTACCCGGGCACTCCATAAGCTTGTACGTTTTGCATTTCTCCAAGCCCTGTGTGCTCAGCCTGTGTAATTCCTGCTGAATGCTCACAACTGCACGACTGCCTGCTTCTATTGAGCACCAACGCTCCTCAGAAACCCAGCAGCTCTCGAGTGCAGAAGGAGCTTTTTTGAGTCAGAAATAGTGCAATTGCTGCCATGCTTGGCCTAAGCTACTGCACCTGGAGAGAGCCCTGTTAGGAAGCTCTGGAGCCCCTGGAAAGCAGCTGCAGGAGGTCCTGGCTGTGCCATGGAAGGGGAATGTGTAATTGCATCCAGGTGAGCTTATATCAGTGTAGTACATGATAAACAGCACAACGCACCTGCATGTTGCTCTGCACGTGAGCATGCTTTGAAACAGGACTAAAAGGATGTTGAACACATTTAGAAATGTAAAGCAGTTACTCCTCCCATATGATTTATTGAGGATCTCAGTTTTCAAAGCATGAGTAGCAGTGAGGCCCGTTATTTTTATCCAACATGCAAAAGGCACAAGAAAGTGATAAACGTGATTCTGTGCAAAGTGTCTCTAAGAAAATACACAGCGAGGGAATGACAGAAAAGAGCCTCCAATGGAAGAGAAAGCCAAAGTGTCCTCAGGAAGGTGCTGAAAAGTTCTGAAAATGGTTGTATTTTTTCAGAGTCCCAAGATGCTCAGTCGGTGAAAGATGCTTTGCAAATCCATGAAAGGAAACTCAAGGCAAAGAGCCATAAGGCTAAAACAAACAATAGTGATAATCCTCTTCACGTGTCAGAATTCAGGGTGGAAGTCAAAATGAATTATTTCAGGAGAAAAAAGTGCAGGATTTAGTTACAGACAGACATTAAATCTTAAAATAAAAAACAAAATCACACCACAACCAGATGTAGAAAGTAGATACATTCTAAGAGCGGCTCAATAAAAAATATTTCTTTAGTGAAAATAATAGAAAAATGGATAATTAAAGAACATTAATCCACCTTGACTGCGATCAGCTACTGCACCCTGTCTCCACCGGCTACGTCTTCCCCGCTCCCAGGAGAGGCCTCCAAGCACAGCAATAGAGCAGCTCTTGGGAGGAGGAAATCCTCCCTACTCATGTGTGTGAAATGGGCCGGGGAGTGATTTGAAAACCTGAACAGAGGCCCAAGGACCCAAGTTCCAACTGCTTAACACGGGCAGTGCGAGACTTCCCGGGGTTCCCATATTTCCCACTGGAGCTGCCTGCTTCCCGGTGGGCTGAGCCCCGTGGCCCCGAGCACTGCACACCCCTCTCGAGAGCTGAATACTTAAACCTAAAAAAGGCATTTACAAGTTGACACAATTTTTGTTGTCTTATTTCCTTGCAGTACACGTTTCTACTTCTAGACTATGGAATGTTACATTAAACAATATAATTATTCATACCTTGCTTCAAATTTCAATACAGTTACTGTGGCTTCATCATAATTTCACACAGCACAGAGACACCAAACTAACACCAAGCAGCCAGCATTAGATGTATTTTTTCTTTAAATACCAGTAAGCAAAATATCCCATTCCCCCCAGAGATCCCATAAGGAAGGAGGCTCCAAAGAAGGAAGGAGGTTTCCGCTTGACCAGCCTGAAGGCATTGGGGACCACTGCGGAGAGGAGCGTGGTGTGTATATCTCCCAAAACTTTCCTGAAGGCAAAGCGTTTTTGTATCCTGTCAAAGAAGGACTGTAGGTTGGGTCTGCTGCCATCTTCCCAGTATTTCTTAGAGAGTCCTAGAAACTTGAGGCGATGCAGGGTGGCTCCTAACAGGACGTCGGCCAAGGTGAAGACGCATCCGCAGAGCCAGAGTTCACACTTCTGCCCTGGGGAAGGAAGGCGCAGAATAGGTAGGGTGAGAATAAGCCCTTGGGTGGACACTTAAAGATATCTAAAAGATCCATAGAAGCAAAGGAGTTTGGATCAGACTGGAGGTGTTTTTCCTTAGTCCCTGGTATCCCAAGAAATCAGTGTCAGGCTATGGATGAGGTATGTGTGGGGCACAGGGCCAGGAGCATGAGGTGCTCCTGGCCACCCCACACATTGATACAAGCCCTGTCTGCAGAATGGCAGGGAGCCAAAGTCCCTGCTTGGTGGGCTCTAGTAGCCCCGCGGGCAGGTCCCACTTCACCCGCTTGCCAGGAGGTCCCTGGAAAAGGGATGCTGGCTTCTGGAGAAGGGTCTGCTGCAGTGACCACTTGTGCTCTGTGCCAGTGCTCAGTGCAGGGAAAGCATTTGTCCTTGGATGTCATGGGCGTGTGGAGAGCTTTAGAAGTGTCACGTTAACGTGTCCTATTTTAGGGATGTGAGAAATCCTCGGGAAGCAAAGCCCTTCCAGGGCACGAGAGCACAGAGCCGGCCCAGCCTGGCAACAGGTCCTGCCTCCTTCCTGGGCTGTGCTGTGCTCTACGGGCAGGGAAGGAGCTGGATCCTGGGCCTGGAAAGCCCTGGGAGGGCAGAGAGGCGGCTTGGGAGCACCCTGGTCCAGGGCTGCCTGCTGGGGAGGCCAGAGCCCTGCGGGTACCCTAATTACCCGGCCTCATTTGCACCGCCTTGGCAGCCAGCCCCAGCCTGCTGGCTGCGCCCAAGCGCACATAGCGCCTGGGTCTAATTAATCAGGAGAAGTTCTCAGTGCCTAATGAATTGCCAGGGTGAAGCCACCAGAGCCTCCTGGGAGCTCCAGGATCTGGAGGGCAGCCAGGCCCAGAGATAAAGAAATGGGAGCAACAGCACCGGGCTGGGTGCACTGGGCACTAGCCCGCTGCAATGAGTCGCTAATGGCAAGATCGCACTTGCACCAGCTAGGCTCAGCTCTAACCATCCTGGTGCTGCCCCTTGGCCTACCTTGGTACTCAAGTTTCCTCTTCTCCAGCTCGGCTTCGATCTGATCTAGCACCATGCCCAGGTCACCGAGGATTTTCTTCAGGTAGTTCACGTTGTCGTGCTCCAGGATCTTCGCCTAGGGGGAGCAGTGCGTCAGTCTGGGTACCGGGTGCCCAGTGCTGTGGGGTGGGGGTCCCCCTGCCACCGAGCGCCACGCGTTGTGGGACCGACTTACCATGAGCTTCTTCTGCTTGGAGAGGTAGGGCTCCGTCAGCTGGGGCTCATCCTCGTGGTCCAGCTTCATGAGCTCCGTGCTGGCGTTGGCCAAGTGTCCTGCGGGCAGACGGAGAGAGGAGCTGGAGCGGCTGCTTCCATCCCCCCCAGCAGATGGAGGCTGCAGCTGGCAGACATGAGGCTGACCTGGTGCTGCTGGAGGCCAAGCAGCAGGGGACAAGCAGCTGGGGACCTCAAATGGGCCAAACTTCCAACCTGTCCCTGCAGCAAGGGCCAGAGCATTGTTAACGCTGTGGCCAGCAGCTGCAAACCATAGTAAAATTATTCCCAAGCTGCGTGAGGCGGTGGGTGTGGGGAAGCTGAGGATGTCCCCTGTCTAACTGAGAGGGATCGGCACGCGCAGCCCCGCTGCACCGCTTGGGAAGGAGAGTTCTTATGCTCTGATCACTTTGCTCAGTTGTCACCAACCTCCTACGAGGCCAGGCTCAGCCTTATGGGCTCCAAAGGGATTTCACTCCTTTGTTTCCTCCCCTGGATTGCTGTCAGCGCTGCCAGCAGGGCTTTCACGCTCCCTTCTCTCCATCTTTAACATCTTTGAGAGCTTTGCTGAGCCTCCTGGTGCTGGCAGCTTCCTCCCCAGCAGATCAGTCCTGGGGCTGAGCTCTCCTCACTGGCTGGCCTGTGCGTCTGTGTGCCCACGGGCCGGTCTTGCAGGCACAGGGCTGAGCATGGGGTTTATTCCTTACAAAACCTGGCTCTGACATCCTACAGCCCCTCTGCAGCGAGGGAAGGCACCCGCTCTCCCCGTCTCAGGAGGATGTGCTGGGTTCTCTGCAACCTGGAGCTAGGGAGGAGGGAAAAGAGTAGATGGAAGAGTAAGTACAAGATGCAGAGTAGCACCTTAGGGATGACCTAAATTACCCGCCCTGGGCTAACCTCTCCCTGCCAGGCTCCATCTGTCCTTCTCCGCTCGCTCTCCCCAACAAGGCTTGGCACTTGGCGTGCGAGCAATCCTTGTGCAGGGCCGTCAGCACCACAGCCAAAGCCACGGAACTCCCCCGTTCCACTGGAGCATCCCGGCAGCTGTTGGGAAACGTGCCCGTCGTTGCCACCGAGGTGCTCGCGCAGCTGGGCTCGCGGGGGCCTCAGCATCACTGGCACAGGACGCCATACACTGAGCCCAGCTCGTGCACGAGTCCTTCATTGTGACGGGCTGGGAAAGGAGCCACAACGCAGGGAGGCTCCAGGATATTTTTAAGCATCTTGGCAAAGCTTGGAGTAGTGAAGTGAGTCAGGCGGGATGAGGCTGCAGCTCCACAGGACGAGAGGCCGCGGCTCTGTAGCGGGTGGCCAAGGCCTGGGGTCCATCTGCCTGCGGGACCACTGCCCTGGATGCCACCGAGCCCAGCCCAACTCCCACATCCCACTCGCCAACACATTGATGCTTGCGAAGGGAACCAGCAGGAGCTGGGAGACACGGCCATCTCCAAGTCCCTTTGCAGAGAGGCGCTCTCTTCAGCGGCGATCCTTGCAGCTGGGTTATATTAAGCATCGTCAATGTTTCATGAGTGCTTGAAGGTCGGGGACACAACCTCATGCAGATGCATCCCGAATCTGCAATTCAATCGCTCTGTGGACTTGCACTTCTGTCCTTAAAGCTATTGTTGAGAAGGAGGAGGCAGCTGGTTGGGAGCCAGAGTGGGGGCCTCGGATAGAGCACGATGGACGGATGTGGGGGTGAGGGGCGAACGGCTGTGCCAGTGGGGAGGGAGCGAGCCCGGGCACGTGAGGAAGGGCCTGGGGAGATCCTTGGTGAGAGGTTTTGGGCTGGGGCTATTTGCAGCCTGCAGGCGAGTGCCTGCCTCCCCAGTGCTGCTCATCTGCATGGAGAAGGGGCTGCAGCCCTGTGCAGGGTCTGTGCTGCCACCAAACACAGCGGGGCTGTGTTTGTAAATGAAATGTAAATGACCCCAGACCCCGTTGAGGTCTCCAGAGAGAGGAGAGGACTGCTTTGACATGGAAACGAGGACCGGCATTTTCAAAATGCCTCCTGCCTCGAGGCAGGATACTTTCTCCCTGGATCAGTGTCATGTGGGAGATGTGATGAGGGCAACAGCAAAGCAGATCCAGAGGGACCCGGCGCTTGGACATCAACTCCCTGGACGGTAACTGGGGTGGGAAGAGCAGATGAGTCTGGGACACGTGAGGTTGGGGAGTTTGCTGGGACTCTGCAGCCCCCGAGGAGCTTTGCTGCTTCCTAGCCCCACCTGCCCACACTTCGGAAAGGGGAGAGCCAAGAGCGGGACGGCCATGGAGAGCGGGATGGCCATGAAGGTAGGATGGCCGTGAAGAGCAGGACGGCCACAAGCTGCACGAGGCACTGGGGTACCAGGTCCATCCTGCTCCGCTCACAATCCCTGCATTGGAAGCAAGGGTGGGTGCCGCCGGCTCTAGGCAGCCCTGCAGGAGAGGCAACTTACTGCGGATCTCAGCGGTCGCGTACTTTGGGATCATGGAATCGGTGGTGAGCTCAGGGTGCAGGATGCAGCCGTGCGTGTAGGCGTCCATGGGCAGCGAGTCCAGCAGCTCCCGGTACTGCAGCACGCGGGAGTGGAGCAGGCTCCCCGGCTCCGGGATCAGCTGTGTGACGTTCTCTGCAATGCCGAGCGGGAAAGGTGTTAGTGGGAAAGGTGTTAGCGGCGCCCAGGTCCCAGCTCCACCCTGCCAGCCCTGTGCACAGGCGCAGCCCAGGTGGAAAACTCAGCGTAAAAACTGTGTCACCTCCGCAGGCTCTGAATTTGCACCATTTGGCTTCATATCTCACAGAAGGGGAAAAAATATTCCCTTTCTGCAGGGAAGAGCAGGAATTAGAAGTAGGGATCATCCGGGTCACATGCCCGTTACACTAGTGGGAATGATGTAACTAATTCCCATGGGTTTTCTGGAAAATCCCATTCAGAATGGACAATCTGGGAGCTGATGGCAATGTAAAGAGCAGTGCCCATCTTTCCTGAAGGGTCATCCATGGCCATGCTGCTGCCTCGGCCAGGCTCCACACGTCCTCACTGCTGGGGTTTTATTTATCTCATGCGGATGGCAGTTTGCGTTACACTCTTTTTAGTGTTCCCACAGCCCAAAATACACAGCAGCTGCCACCAGAATAAAGGAAATGTTGCTCTTGTCTCCCCCAAGAATATCAGGTTCATTTTTATGGGATCATAAACATTTATGGCTTTTGCAGAGAACAGTTAACAGGCAGTGAGTAAATTTACCACTGGGACTTGGTGAACTAAGTTGTCCACACGCTGTCCGCAGTGCAGAGCTCGCCACGGGCCGGATCCCTGCTCCAAGGCGAGGGGCAGATCCTGACCAACGTGCCCTGAACTAAGGCTCCGCCCGGGGAACGGGGCTGTGTGGGATGCAGGGACAATGTGGGCGCCTGTTCGCCGGAGATGCAGTTTTCTGGCTGAATCCTGCAAACAGGAGGGTTCTCTTGGGCACGTCCACGTTGTAGATACAGAATTGGGGATGTTTGTGGTGGTGTTATTCGATTGCAAAGCTGTGGGAGGTTTTGGAGGGGAATAATTCTGTCCCTAAGCTAAATGGGATGGCAGCCCTGCTGGTCTCCGTGTGTACATTGAACTCAGGTTGTTATGATCCGCACTGCTGTCACCTCCATGGAGGTGGAAGTGGCAGAAAGAATTTTCCACCTGGGAAAAGCGACCAGCTGAATGCAGTGCTGACCGCTGCGTAGGCAGCGCGCTCCTTCTGCATGGCGCCCCACCACCATCCCGCTGCTTGGTGCCAAGGCTGGAAATCAGCATGTCCCGTGCAGCACCACCACGAGAGACTGCGAGGCCACCGAGAGTGTGCTCCCGATTCAGGAAAATGAGGGCGGCTTGGGAGAGATGTTGGGCAGAGAGTGGCCTGGAGCACTAGCCTCATGGGACACAGGGCAGGGGTGACCTGGGCACCTGCCACTGTCTGGGCTACAGATGTGCTGCTACCTCTGCACTGCTGCGGGAGGGAGGAGGGCGGCCAGGGAAAACACAGACAAAACCAGGAGTGTTTCAGCCCGGCGAGCAGCTCCCACACACCGCAGGGTCTCCAAGCAGTTGTGACTGGAAAGCCGCCAGCCTGGGAGCATCGTCCCTAGGGCAGCAAGGGAGACACAGCCACAGCTCCCCTGAGGCATTGTTTCCAAAAGGACATTTGGGCATTCCTATTGGAAACCCTTCACTCTTCATAGCAAAATGTAAAAGTGTGGGACAACTGGGGGGTTGTTGCTGCTCGGGGAGAAGCTGAAAATCTCCAGAAAAAAAGCAGCTGCATTTAGCAAACAGCATCTTTGAATAAGGCCCCAGAGCCCCCAGACCCAGCAGGACAGGACACCTCCACCTGCCGTCCTCACCTCCCGTGAAGTTCTTCTCCATGTAGTCAATGATCTGGTTGTAGTCGCTGATGATGTTGTCCTTGTGGATGACGACGGGCACCTCCTCGCCGAGGTTGAGCCGCATGAACCAGGGCTCCTTGTGCTCCATCAGGGGCATGCTGACATCGCGCTCCTCGCAGGGCAGCCCCTTCTCGGCGATCACCAGCCGCACCTGAAGCCAGGGCACAAGCAGCTCAGGCCTCCCACAGGACCCCCTTTCCCATGCTGGCTGTCTCCTACTGTCCCCCACCACCAGGATGGGGATTTCTGTTTCCTGCCAGGTCGGCGCCAGGATCTGTCACCCTGATGCTGCCAAAGCATTTGCAGATGTGCAAAGGACCTTGGCGATCACCACCCACCCGGGCATACTTGAGATTGGAGCATTGCCACCCCAGGAATCACCCCATCCTGGCAGGATCACGTCTCCGTCATGCAGAGAGGACATGACGTGTCCTGCTGCCACCGTCCCCCCATGACGACTCACTGCAGGGGACGGAGGGCTTTGAGCACCAGGACCCTCCTGTGAGGGCTGACGCGGCCGCGTGGCGGGAGGGCAGGCGGCAGCTCCGCAGTGTGGGGATCAGCAGGACCCACCTGGGTGTTGGTACCACCCGGCACTGCCCAGCTGGCACTGCCAAGGAGGAGGAGGCAGCAGAAAAGGGGGAAGAGGAGGAGGCACAGGAGGAGGCAGTGGTGCTGCCCCTTGCACCAGTGGGTGCTGTGGCCAGCAGAAGGAAGTGGTGATGGCAGCTCAGGTGGGTGCCATGTGTGGGGTGGTCTCTATGGCTTTGCTGGGCAGAAGGGAGCAGGGGAAAAGATCTGCTCTGTGGGGCCTTCAAGCAGGTGTTGGTCCTAGGGAGCTGCTGTGTGTGGGTAGTGCTGTCGCATATTTCTTGCCACAGGGCTGAGTAGCGCTGCAGGAAGCAGCCTGGCTCTGCCCTTTGGCCTTGCATTCAAGAATCTCATTTTAGGCACCCTCTTTTTAACAAAACCATCCATTGTGCACTAAGTATGTCAAACTAGTAAAAAAAAAAATCCCTGCAGGGACATCAGACAGCCACTTCTTACAGCACCACTGGAAGAAAAGAGCAGCACTTGCTTTCTTCTAGCTGGGAGCAGCTAAAAATAATACTAAACAAATATAAGCATTTCTCAAAGTACTTCATATTTCCTGTGGAATTAGCCATTAATTATTTACAGACCTGACTAATTAATTATTTTTTCTACAGTGAAACAAGTAATAGCCTGGTTTCCCTCGTTTCCACCTTGCTCCTGGTGTTTTCCTCTCCTCACGGACAGGCCCAGCAGGGCCCATCCTGGCTGTGCAGCCCCCGGTGCTTGTCCGGATTCCCCTCCCACACTATGGGGTGGCAGCGGGTGGAGGCCTGGTGGCCTTGCCTGGAGCTGTGGATGATGCTCTCGTCCCCTGCACTGTGCCAGCCGGTCCTGCTACCTCGGGTGTGTGCTGTGCTAGGGTGTTTTCTTTAAAAACCCCAGACTGGCAGTAAAAACACGCCTGGTGAGGGCTCTTTCCTTGCGGGTGGCCTTGAAGGTGGTGCTGAGTGCAGGGTCCTGCCGGGGGAGCCTGGGGACAGCCCGACGTGCCGCGCAGCGGGGAGCCCGTGGCCTCTTTGTGTGCGGCCTCCCCCCGGCTGCGGCTCTTACTGCGGGGGGTGAAGCTTGGTGCCCCCCTAAATGTCCCCAGATACCCCGTCCTCCTGATGTGCTCAATGGCATGAAGGTGACGGGGCTGTTTGGAGCTGGGAGAGGAAGGTCTCCGCTTTGTGAAGCGGCTCCCGTGCTGCAAAACGAGCCTGGGGAACGTGACTTCTCCTGGCTGGGCGCTGCAGCCGCCGGAGGGGCTCTCCCCGCGCTGCTGCAATGTCAGGCAGGTCCCCCCGGCGCGGGAGGTGCCTCCCCAGCCGCCTGGGGCTGTCCCCGTGGTCCCCGCTCCAGCCTTTGTGTGCAGCTTCCCCCTCCTCTCTTCCCCACCGTCCCCTCCCGGCAGCTCCGGACAGGATGCAGGGATTCAGGCACAAAAGACCCCGCCACCTGCCCTGCCAGCCCCCTGAAGCCGTGTCCATCCTTCCCGCAAGCAGGGCCTGCTCTGGAGCTGGGGGGATGCCCGGGATGCCGGCAGCGGCGACGCTCCCCGGGGAAGCAGCCGAGTGCGTTTACCTTCTGTGAGCTGAAGGACTGGGTCCAGTGGTACAAAACGAGCCTGTCCGGGGGCCCGAGCGCGGGGTCCGCTGCCTCCTGTCCCTCCTCGCCCTCCTTGCCCCTGCCCGCATCGCTGTCCAGCGCCGAGATGGGCCACCAGCTGCAGTTGGTGGCGGCGACGTTGTTGGGAGTCGCCATGGCGGGCGGCGAGCGGGGCGCGCGCGCGCGGCTGGCGCTCGCCGCACTGCCCCGCGTCACACGGCTCGCGGCGGCGCCGG
>JAWLRI010000180.1:4046249-4071014 GCA_034781795.1 Crypturellus tataupa | reverse complement strand
CCCCTCGCCGCGCTCCCCTCCCTCCCTCTCTCCCTCCAATTTCGCCTTCCTCCCGCTCCCCGTCCCGTCCCGTCGAGGCGGGAGCTCCCGGTTCCCGGCGATGCTGCAGCCGCTGCCCCTGGCCGAGCTGCCCGGCTGAGCGGGAGGAGGGCCCGGGGTGCTGAGCGGGCCTGCAGGGTACCATGAGCGGAGGCAGGTTTGATTTTGACGATGGAGGCGCCTACTGCGGTGGGTGGGAAGGCGGCAAAGCCCACGGGCACGGCATCTGCACCGGCCCCAAGGGCCAGGGCGAGTACTCGGGCTCCTGGAACTACGGCTTCGAAGTGGTGGGCATATACACGTGGCCCAGCGGCAACACCTATGAGGGCTACTGGTCGCAAGGCAAGAGGCACGGGCTGGGAATTGAGACCAAAGGACGGTGGGTTTACCGCGGCGAGTGGACCCACGGCTTTAAGGGACGCTATGGCACGAGGCAGAGCATGAGCAGCGGAGCCAAGTATGAAGGCACCTGGAATAACGGCCTGCAGGATGGTTATGGCACTGAGACATATGCTGATGGAGGTAAGGGTGACCTGGAGGGGTCCAGAGGGCGACCCGCAAGGTGGTACCTGCCCTGCAGGGGCAGAGGCTGCCTTGCTGCCCCCGCGGAGGGGACCTTAGCCTGTCCCTGCCCTAAAGTCTGCGCAGGTGCGAGGTCTGCACCTGCTTTCTGGCGCAAGGTGCTTGAGTTGGAGCAATAGGGCTGGAAGTGCCTTCAGAGGTGCACCCGTGCCCCGGCTGCGGCCGCCTGACCACCCCGAGAGAGCTCACGTGCTGCATTGCAGACACGAGGTAGCACAGCGAGCGCTACCCCAGCCCGCCCTCCCCTGAGAGCTGTTTGTGAGCATCAGGATCAATAGTAAATACCAGCCATCCCTATTCTCTGCAGTCCAGGGCTCTGGGTTTTCCAGTGATAGATTATTCCAGGCCATCACTGAGCCAAAGCAGAGACTCACCGGCTAGCGACAGCAGCAAGCCATTAACTTTCTCAGGGGCCTGGGAGTTGTGAATGTTTTCATGTTGGATGTGAGCCACCTGCAGCATCGTAGCGCTCTTTATGTATTAAATACCACTCGCATGTCACTGAACGAGTGCCTGAACATCTGTCTTGCTGAAACGTTCTGCTTGTGTTTATCAAGGCTGTTTAGGATACTTAGCCACGCGTCTTTCCCTAAAATAAATCCCTTAGATTACTTTGAGTTTCTCAACCCCTGCTGGTCCACAAGTGCACTGGGTAGACAGACATTTGTTGTACCCTCTGTAAATGCTTGGTCTAATTGTGTTTTTTGCATTAGTGGCACATTTTGGGTTGCGAACATCACAAGAATCTCTGTGCTAGTAATTCTGTAGCCCTTCAATACTGTAATGTTCCAGGCTGCCATATTTAGGATAGCTAAATAAAGAGGGTGATTTGAAAGAAATACCCTTCAAAATATGTATCAGAATTGCAACTATATTTATCCAGGACATGCAGTGGGGTCTGTTTATAAGGAAAAATAACAGTAACGGTACATATCTTCAGAATGAAAAGCATCTGATCTGCAGACATTAGAAAAACTGATTAATTGGAGATACTGGCTGTCTGGAGCCCAACTGGAGTTGGGCTTTTTTTTATATATAGATTTTTCTCAACAAGTTCCCTGAGTCCTTGACTAACTTTAAGCCTGGGAACATAGTCTTCAAGATGACTAATTTTGTTTGTGCCCTTTGAGGTTGTCAGCGTAGATGCAGACCAGAACTGATTCAGCTCTCCAGTTCCTGAAGTTTTAGCTTGTCTGCCATGTGGCCAGAGATTTGTTAAACACTCAAATTGGGTGTGTTGCAGAGAGATACCAAAAGTTAAGGCTAAAGCATACCTGCAACGCACTTGTGTGTTGCAAAAGCTTAACGTATGGGTTTGAGATCTGTAGGTTAAGTGTAAGCCTGTGTCTGCCTCGTAATGTGCCGTGATCTGATAACAGTAAGCAACAGTTGCCTGCTGAATGTCTTCTATGCAGGTCTTAAAATATCATATACATTTTCAGAGCTGTTTCCTCACTGGCTAGCAAAACGCATCTCTTTCAGAGGACACAGTGCAGCAGAATCTCAGGTTAATGTTGGGCAGGAGAGTCAAAAGAGGCAAAACCTGACAGATAAGTTTGAATTTGATTAGATATTGTACTGAGCACTTGGACAAGAAGAGGGGGAAACATGAGTCAAGATTTTATCCTATATGGGTTTATAAGATAGCATTTCTGCCGGCATGACACTTCCCAGCCCTCTCTGGGTGTTGTCCGATACCCAGGAATGTGCTGTCTACGTGATCCCTGGAGCAGTCCTGGGCTGGCGGTTCAGTCCTGCCCGTAAAGATGTGACCTGTCAAAACCTCTGTGGGCAGTGGGGAGGCTCAGCCACCCAGGTGCCCAACCAGACCCGCCTCGTGTGGCCTGAGAGGTTCACAGCAGAGAGGGCTCCAGTTGCCAAGCATCTGCTCTTTGCTCTGGGTGACCAGGTCCCAGCTGGTATGTGGCTGAGCAATTCATTCAGTGTGTGAGCGACTCTGATGGGAACGTGGAGAGCTACATCTGCAGCCAAGTTTATGATCGTTGGCCAACGTCAAATATAGAGTAAAGAGGTGGAATTACCTTATTAACTTGTGGGACCTGCTTCTGTATGACCTTCTCGTGCATAGTAACCATCTGCAAAATCCAGATGTGACCAGACTATTAATAGCACCTGTTAGTATTTGAATTGGGGGTCGTCAAGATAAACATCTGGAAAGCCTTTGGAAATCTGCTATCTCTTGAGCAGGGGATGTGATTCACAAGCCCCCTGGAAGCCAGCCATGCAGAGCGAGGTCGCTGGGAAGAGGAGGTTCTTGCCAGTTCCCTAGAAACTTTAGGTCACTGTTGGGCCCAAAAGCAGATTTAATGGAGATGCAGCTGATTCTAGTGTTTTAAAATACACTTAAATCAGTGTATGAGGCGGCCGGTTTGCCCATGATTTGTGTCCTGTAGCTCGCTGTGGTAGGTGTCTAAATAAAGCCCAAATCTGGAGTGGAACTTTTCTTGTGAAATCCCATGTAGATTTTTGGTGTTTTGTAGGAAGTGAATCCGTGTCACAGTTTAGCCCTGTTGCTGGTTGCATCGTGCTCTCTTTCTCCTCTACCAAATGCCCATTTTCATGAACTGGAAGGTTGATACAATTCCTTCTATGAAGATGATTGAAATCAGGGAGGGGTTCAGAGCTCCTTGGGTATGGACAGGCAGATACAGTAACACTGTGATGCATTTCCTTAGGTATCCAAGCTAAATATATATGTGTGTCTGCTTCTATTACTGGGATAGGGCTTGGAGCCCCTTATAGGGGCAGGACACGATATCTAAAGACAAAGGTGATTTGAGTTTTGAAAGGCTCTGCATGAATTCTCCACCTTACAACATGAGTTAGAAGTAAGCATCGAGTTATTTGACTTCTATCTGAATTTTATCCCTATTGGAAGGAAGACTCCATTTTTGTCTTTTGATTCTAAGTGCTTGATCCAATTAAAACTTATTGCAGAAAAAAATGTCACTCAATGCAGAATCTTACTGCTAGCGAAGGATTCAGGACCAAACCTATGCTTTGCTATATGAATACCTTTTACATATACATATACTAGATGTGTATCTAGTGTCCCGCAGCCTAGGCTGCCTCTGTTAGCTCTGCTCAGGCAAGGCTGAATTTAAACCAGGAATTAATGCTGTGTTTTCTTTCTCTCCACTTTTTCTCCCTCTCTTTTCCAGCAGCAGCCATCAGGCAATATTACAGCAGTCCTGCCCCCAGTGACACTGACACCGCCACCAGCGCCAGGCTTGCGCTGCTCTGTCTGGCACATGTCTCTGAGCACTGATTTAATGCATCTGGCCTTTCGTACTACCTTCTCCTAACGTGTCTGTCATTGCGGTATCAGGGTGACAGCAGATGATTGTCAGACAGTGATACTGTTTGAGTAGTTTGCATTATTTACCCAGTTGTTTGTATTATTTGCATTCATAGCTAAACGTATGAGAACTGCGAGGCAGCCCGGGAAGGGACGAGGTGACGTCGCTGTCGCAGGCTCTCGCTGCTGGGGCCGGTGCCCACCAGGAGCGGAAGCATTTGTCTTTGGTGCAGCTGGGCACCATCTCGCCCTGCCCAGAGCTCCTGCTGCCAGGGTGGGAGGGAGGTGCCGCCACCCGGCTGCGTGAATCCTGAATCCTGTGTTTGCAGGGAGGTCTGCAGGGGCAATGTTTGAGTCACTGCTGCAAACCAATCCTTCCCATCCTGTGACTATGCATAGAAAGGGATTCTTCAGCGGCAGCCAGAGAAGATAGAGCTCACCTGCAGACAGAGAAGATAGACCTGGCCTGGCCAGGACTGTACGAGCCTGGGCTGCCGTGGGGAGAGATGGGGCAAACGGAGAGAAGCAGGGTGGGGGGCAAACACCTTTCTATGCTCCTTTGCCTTCAGCCTCCTGCCCTGGACAAAACTGATAGTCTGGGCACGTACAGTTTTCATGCTTCAAGATGATTACGCAGCTCTAATTCAGCATCTTATTTGCTGAGCCCTTTGCAGCTCTGGAGCCAGTTGGCCTGTGCTGGCCTTCAGTCCCATGCACAGTTCTGAGCCCTGTCACTGCTGTCCTCGTGGCTCAGTCTTCTGCTGTTCCTGCAGGCATAAAGCAAAAAGCAGGCGCAGGGAGGTGTATTCTTGCCATAAAAATGCACATTGTAATGCTCTATTTTTAAAGAAAAATGGAAAGAGGGCAAAACTCCATGAGAGAATTTCTAAGCCAAAATTTCCAAGCCAAAATTTCTGGGCTGTGCTGCTGGGCTGGGGGAAGGGAGAGCGGACTGACTGCCACCCCGGCTAGCTGGGCTCAGACAAAACCAAACTCTGAAAGAGCTGCGTCATCACCAAGGTATTCTCTTAAGTCAGTGCAACTTGGAATAAGGTGGAAAAAGAAAAAAAGTCTTGCACAGTGCTAGCTCTTGCATGCGTATGTTGATATCAAAAGCTTTGATATGTGTATAGGTATTTTTAATTGCAGAATGCTTTGATGCTAGCAAGGTAGTTAAGGATCAGATGTATGTGGGTGTGCTCAGAGCATATCCGTGATGCCAAGTATTTGGTGCAGCCCTGTTGAACTGGGTGCATAGGCACCTAGGAGCCTCTCTGTGCTCAGAACTGTGGTGTTCAGGTAGCAACGGCACATTCGGCCGTGAGAAAAGCCCGTTGGCTGCAGAGCAAAGATGGAGCTCGCCCAGCAGCAGTTTGGTCTGTCCCACGTTTGCTTTGCGTTTCTGGGTGGCTGCAGGTTTTTGGAGCCCTCCATTAAGGCAGATGTGGTTGGCAGCTGTGGTCACACCACACACTGGAGAGGAAGTATCGCTTGTCCCATATGGTCTTAAATCAGGCAGCCCAAACCAAGCTGAAGGGCTGGTCTGCCCAGGGCAGTGTGTAGACGCGTGCCTGGGGTCTACCCATGTGCCCAGGAGGCACCTGGATCTCCGCTTCTCCCATGTTCTGCTATGTGGCTTTGCCCTTCCCTGGCACCTTCAGGAGGAAAGGAAGATTTTGGGCTCACTGGAGGGCAGAGGTGGCACTGAGCCACCCTGTCTCACAGGACATTGCCAAAACGCCTCTCAGAATTACTTGCCGCAAGAGCAGGCGGAGCTGTTCAAATGCAGGATATCAGGCACGGCCTCTAATGTCACCCCTATCGCGTGTCACCCTGCCCGCTGGTCGCAACCGTGGCACAAGAGGGATGAAGCACTGAATTCCCTGCGTCAATGTGGGGAGGGAAATGGGGACAGGAGGTGTGTTCTTGGCAACTCTTTAATTATGGTTTATGACAATGAGGTGTCACCTTTTTAGAGAGGGACTTGGGAGCCCAGGAGGGTGAGGAGCTTGCCCAAACGCCCACAGCAGGGGCCTGCAACAGGCCTTGGATAATGGTCCTGGACTTCCAGCTCCTGCCCAAACTACCGACCTGAGCTGTCCTTCCCCCACCCCCTTATTTTTTCCTAAAAGAAATGGTTAGAACTATGTCAAGAACCAAAGCGCTGTGGGTACAGGCGCTTCTTGCCTTTCGCGGCCCCGGGCGCTGTAAGCCAACACCCGCAGACGGGGCCAAAGCGGCTCGCCGCGAAACCTGAGGCCTGGGTGCTTATGGCGCAGAAGGGCCTGGGAGACTGTTAAAACCTGCACTCCCACCGTCGCCAAAGAAGGAGCGGGATTTGATCCCTGGGGAGTGGGGTCATCCCTGGTCTCGGTAACGGCGTCTGCGTGTGGAAAGGAAGGCCCTGGATGCCCCCTTCTCCTTGCCATTGCTCTGGAGCTTGGCGAGGACGCGCGGAGCTCCATGCAGCTTCTGTTTGAGGCGGTTTGGCAGTTACTGAGGTAACGGTCACCAGGGAGCGTGAAACTCCGGCCACTGGGCCAGGGCTGGGGGACATCAGGTCCCCAGGGCTGGGGGATGTCCTGGTCCCCCAGGCTGGCTCTCAGGAAACCCCATCTGGCCAGGCTCGGCGTCAACCCTCGGCTGTGGGTAACAGTCTCACCCCCCGCCCCAGGCATCCTGCTCTCCTTAGGAACTCTTCTCGGGAAGGTTTTATTAGTTTAAATCCCGTGACATCCTGTTGAGAAAGGTCAGAGCTGTCGTCTTTGACTTGCCCTTCTGGGAGCTGCATCTTGCGCCCACAAGAAGGCGCAGGTCGGGAAAGGGTCCAGCTGGCAGAGGAGCGATCTCCCCTTGCCCGCCCTGCTACCTGTCCTGGGCGCTCTTAGCGGGGTCCCATGTCCCTGGTGCGGACAGGCCCTAGCAGCACGTTGCTCTCTGCGGCTGGGAGGCTTCTTGAGGCTGGGACTGTGGGCAAAGTGCGCATCAGGCACCAGACATTGCTGCTGCAGGTGCCCTAGGAAATGTGGGTGATGGCCACGTGCCCATCTCTCATCTCCTGGGTTGAGAGCCTGTCCTGGCAGGCCTGTGAGTGACAAACTGCAGAAGGGGCTGTCACTGAGCCAAGGAGAGCTGTGCCGTGTTACTCATGCATACACACGGGGCTGCTGCCACCCGCTCAGCCCCCCCCACAACTGCCTCCTGCTCCCAGGTGCCCTGGAGCAAATCTGGACCATGTCCATCAAGGTTGCTGCGGGGTTGCATGGCTGCAACCTGGTGCTCTGACCCCTTTCTGGGGAGCTAAAGGAGACCTGTCACCTACGCTGGCTTGTATCCCCTGTCCTTGTCCTGCCCTAGGGCTTTTGGCTGTGGCTTTTGGGGCTTCTCTTTTCCAGGGGAGGCTAAGGTGGACCTGTGTTATCTAAAGCTGTCACAGCAGTGCAGCGCATTGCCCTTTGCTGTTTTTGTGCATGTGGAGAAAGACAAGATGTCTTTTAACTGGTCCCTCCTCTTTCCCGCAGGAACATACCAGGGCCAGTTCACCAACGGCATGCGGCACGGCTACGGCGTGCGGCAGAGCGTGCCCTATGGCATGGCCTCGGTGGTGCGCTCGCCACTGCGCACGTCGCTCTCGTCCCTGCGCAGCGAGCACAGCAACGGCACTCTGCCCCAGCAGGACTCGCCAGCCACCAACCCCGAGAGCCTCCCCATGTCGCCCACCATCACGCGCGGCGGCTTCGCCCTCAGCCTCTATGCGGATGCTGAGGCCGGCAAGGCCAAGAAGGGAGGCCTCTTCCGCCGTGGCTCCTTGCTGGGGAAGCTGAAGAAATCCGAGTCCAAGTCATCCCTGGCCAGCCAGAAGAGCCGCGTGAGCTTCCTCAAGAGCGAGAGCGGTATCAGCTCCGCGGCTAGCGATGCCACCTCCACCGTGAGCCTGGGTGAGGGTGCTGAGGGTGAGGAGTTCCCTCCCTTCGAGTCCGACATCGACGCCACCACCACGGAGACCTACATGGGTGAGTGGAAGAACGACAAGCGCTCAGGCTTCGGCGTCAGCGAGCGCTCCAGCGGCCTTAAGTATGAGGGCGAGTGGCTGGACAACCTGCGTCATGGCTATGGCTGCACCACGCTGCCTGACGGCAAGAAGGAAGAAGGCAAGTACCGCCACAACGTCCTCGTCAAGGGCATGAAGAAGCGCGTCATCCCCCTCAAGAGCGCCAAGATCCGGCAGAAGGTGGACCGCAGCGTGGAGGGGGCGCAGAGGGCTGCAGCCATCGCCCGGCAGAAGTCGGAGATTGCGGCCTCCAGGTAGGCACCGGCACATGGTGGCCAAGGAGGCTGCCGGGGCAGCGTCACCCATTTCTGTCTCCTTTCCGAGACAGATTTTGGGGTTTGGCCACCTTGGCATCATGTGGCAGTGGCTTCTACAGTTTAACCAAGCTTCTGATTCTCTTTTTAAGCTTAGGATAAGGTGATAATTGCTTAACCGAGCACCAAGCACCTGCCTGGGCAGGGGTTTATTAGCAGGGCGGATGGAAAAACGTGTGCTTTTGCCTATGGCCCATCCAACAGGCTGCTGAGCAGTGATGTAAAAAGCAGCACCGCACTGTGCTCTGCTGCAGCCCTCACTGTGGCCCAGTGGAGTTTTATGGCCTTTGATTCAAATCACCATTGAACTGTAGCTGCAGTGGGTCCTCTGGGGCTACCGGTGCTGTAGTTGGATGTTGGGAGATGCTGGGGCTCAGTGCCCAAAGCTGTCGGTGGTGGATGGAGACATCAGTGAAAGCAGGGTTGCCTGTGGGTGGAAGCGCAGAGTCTTCACTCTCCTCCTCTTCCTCAGGAGCCGTGCTCGGGAAAGCTCCTACTGCCCTATCCAACCACTTCCCTGCCTGGTTTGCTCAGCAACGCTGGCAAATTTTCATCCTCTGGGGCAGGATGCCCAAACCCAGTTGGGGAGGACAGGACGTTGTGCACTCACCAGATCCTGTGCGAGGCTTAGCCTGCTCACCGACACACACAGAGCAATCCCATGGCTCCATCCCCACGGTACAACCTTGATTTGGGGGCTGCAGGGGTGTTTTTGCACTTGCGGACTGATGTATCAGGAGGTGGTGTGAGCCTGGACTCCTCACCACAAGCACAGGGCTCCCTCCATACCGGGACAGCACGCCTGGGTCGCGGCACGAGCCCTGACACCGGCTCCTGTGGCGCCCCGCACCGCTCCCCGGCCATAAATAATGAGGTTAGAGCTGCAAAAGCTGCCCAACAGCTCGCTCCGTTTATATAAGCCTCTTTTTATTGCGCACTATTTACACATTGGATCGGACGCGGTTGTGCAGTGTTTTCCATCAGGGGCTGGAATGCACCCGCTGCCCTCGCTGGGGACTGTAGCCCGCACGAGCATGGCTTGGGAATGATTTCCTATTAAGGAAACCTTGGAGCTGGAGGAAATAAGACAGTGCAGCGTTTTCCTCATGGGAGTCCTCCCCTTGCAGACCTCGTATTGCAACCGCTGAGGCTGGTAGAGAGAATAGGGCCGTCCCCGGTGATAAATCACCCTTGCCCTCCTTGCCCTTTGCGTGGGGTTTTATGTGCAGCCAAGGATGGTGATTGCTGAGGCTCCTAGAGGGTGACTGAAGCTGCAGCAGCATCTGTTTTTCCCCCTTGGGCCATCCTTCAAAAGCATTTTGCAGGACAAAGTTGATGCTGCTCCAATATGCAAGGCCTTGGCACTCAGAGCTCTGAATGTGTCCGGTACCGAATCTGCTGCAAAGGGAGAACTGCCCTGGCTTTGTTTAAACTTTAATGCTGTGTTTGAGATGGCATTTCCTCCCGGGTAGGCTGCACTGTGCAGAGCTGCCGCCTCCTCCTGCTGCCTTGTAAATCTGACTCACGTGTTGCTTCCTTCTGCTTTTAGCTCAGCTTTGTAGTCAAGAGTAATGCATGAAATATCACTTGTCACTGTCACCTTAGACGTAATCCCAGCTCCATCACCAGCTTTCACTTTGGTCTTGGCCCCTGCCTTAGTTTCCACACCCATGACAGTAAATAGTTGCACACAGATTTTGAAACGAGTCGCTGAAGCCTATGGAGGGGCAGTACTGCCCTTGGCGCCTCCCTGGCTCATCCCTCGGCAGGAGGTTTCTGGCTTGGGCCCTTGGGTCACTCCTGTGGCTGCGGCACCATCGGTGGGTGTTGGTGGAATCCGTGTGCCCCAGTGCGTCCCCTTGCAGCCATTCTTGCTTGCAGCCCAGCTGGGCTCCCTTCCCTTAGGGGCTGCCCTCATGACTGTGTGTCCCTGATGAGTCTCATCCCTCTCCTGACACAAATCCCCATGATCCCAGGGCTTTCCTCTGTTAACGGCCCCCAACTGCAATGCCCTCACCCAAAGAAATATCTTTGAGGCCACACAAGTCCTTCCCTTGGGGACGATGTGACATTGCTCTGGGTGGGACCATCACGAGGTGGTGAGCAGCCAGGCTCTGCACAAGCACAACTACATCCAAGCACCTTTGCTGTTATGTAGGATAGACTGATTTTCAGTCAACTTGGGGAGACGTTTGCAGAGCTAATCTGATGTGACATCCAGGCTTTCACTATCTGGGAGTGCAACATTCTGGGGAGACAAGAATTTGCTCTTTTTGCACCATAAAAGGATCTTTAAGGCAAAGAAACCTTGTGAAAAACAAGCCCGAGTGCTGGCAGCTGTGCAAGCCCCTGCCAGTTGCACCTTAGGAATCTCAGGCATGTTACGGCAGTGTAAGATACGCAGGACTGCGGTGCTCACAGTGCGCTGTGCGCATGGGCTTCCACAGCCTGACATAGATCTGCTGCGTGTCCATGGATATAATGGTGACAGCAGATGGGAGTGCATGTCTGGTAGCCACAAGCAAACTGTCCTGTGAGTGTCTCCATTGCAAGAGTGCCCACGAGCCAGGGCTTTGGTTTGCAGGTCCCTGCTCTGCGTGATCGATTTGGGTTTTCTGGCTGTAGTTTTGGACTTGCCGATGGCCTCGTTGCCCAGGAGCAACTCGTTGTCCAGCTCTGGCCTCATCACCTCCCTCCCAAATTCCCCCAAGATGGAAATCCAGCTGCTTGCCACATTACACAACAGGCGGTGGGCAGCGCTGGCATTGCCTCACTGTGGCCAAAGGAAATAGCAATTTCTTTTCTACTTTTTCATGACTTCAATGACAGAAGTCATGGCTTAAGGGCTATCCCAGCCACAGTAGCCGAATGACTTCCTGCACTGCGTAGTGCTGTCCTGCGCTGGTCACAGGCTTTGCCTTGCGCTGTCCTGCGGCTCCCAGGCCAGGATGAGCCCTGGCATTGCTGTGATCCCCACCGGAGTGGGAATGAAGCTGACCTGGGTGGTGCTAACAGCTGAGATGCCCTCCTGCCTCCATCCTCCCCGCACTCGTCCTCTCTTCATCTCCAGGGCGCCTTCCAAAACCTGCTGGAGTTGCTGGGAAAGCCGGCGGGGTCGTGGGAGCCCAGCTGGGAAGTCATTTCCCAGTCGCTGGAGGAGGAAAGTTGGCTTGAGGACAGATAGCTCGTCCACTCCCCGATGGCCACCGGGAGGAAAGGGAACAGCCACCGGGGAGCAGGACATGGGCTGCAACGCTGAGAGAGGCGACGGGGGCTTCATGAGCACCCCTGGGGGGCTCCAAGAGCTTGAGGGGCTTTGGGAGGTTCTGCATCTGCAGGCCCAGGCAGTAGTCAGGTCTTTATCCAGCTGTGAGGAAGGGTGATGCGGCTGGCTCTATGCACGTGCAGGTGGCCTCAGGTCTGCCATCCGGCTGGATGGGATGGACTTTGATTTTGACATCGGTGCACTCGGTAGCTGCATCGCGACAAGGACAGATTTCTTTCCAGCTAGTGTGTTTGGAGGACAAAAATCAACAGTCTGATATTACAGTTCGAGCTTCGTCTCAGTCGATTGTTTTTCTCTGTGACCTTCCCTTGGCATCTAGGGACTCCCACCCAAATCAGAGAAGGGACTTTGCGATGCCACCTGCACCCCAGCAGCCTAGCCCAGCCCCTCGAGAGTTTAAGGGTATGCATCCCACGAACAGTGGCTAAAACAGGGCCCTCAGATCTCACAGGGCCAAAAGGAAATCAAAATATAGCAGGCAATAAAGAAATCACTGCCGTGTTTCACCTGCTCAGCTTGAGTCAGCTTGACTCACGCTTTGTGAGGGGTGAGTACAGCTGAAAATGAGCAGCTCTTAGGTTTCTGCCCAGGTCCTACAACGCTGAGTAGGTGTCTGTTAAAAATTTCTAAACTGGATTTTGAAATGTTTGGCATTAATATCCCTTAATATGGGGTTTTACTTGTCCGAGGGTATCTACGCAATGGCTCATGTAAGGCCAGGGTGCACTAGGACGCCGCAGAACTGCTGCCAGGGAGAACCCTCTGCTGTGGCCTCACGCAAGCCTCACTCAGGACATGATTTGTTGCCTGGTTTTGAAGACGAAGGGGGGAGGTTCAGCCTGTGTTCCTTGTCCCTCGGGCACGTTTTAGCTCTCACTTAAAATAACAGGAGCGCTGCCTGCCGGGAAGCGAGCGCTGCCGGCACCGCTGCCCGCAGCTCCGTGCTTGGTGTTTCGGCTCTGTGTCACGCGCGCGGGAATGGCTGGCTCCGCAGGGACACGGGGCACAAAGGACATGCGGCCATCGGCCACAGTGACCTGCCTAAACAAGGGAACACAGCGCAGGCCTTCCCCGGCGTCACAGCTGAGCGCCACATGGCAGCTCCCGCCGCCAGGGCTTGCTGCACTGCAGAGGTGACTCCATCAGGGTCTCCGTCCCGGGCCTCCCAAGACCTCTGTGTCCCTGCAGGGGAGTTGGGCAGCCCCAGCGCTCTCCCCTGGGCTCACTGAGACACCCCTTGGTCATACAGGACGTGTCCTGTCTGGCATGAGAGCCTGTAGCACTTGCCCAGGGTTAGCTGTTCCAGGAAGGCCAGGGCATCCACACCTGGGTTCTTCCAGGTGGAAATCCAGAAGTCTGGCAGTGAAAGTGTCCTAAAATTTTTTCAGTGTCATTTTGCAACGTAGTTTCCTCAAGGTTTTTGCCAAAGAGTGAGAGCTGGATGCGGCAGAAGCGTAGTTTGCTTGCAGGCCGGGAGAGCAGGGTGTCAGCCGCGCTGCAGCAGAGCCTCAGGGTGCTCCCAGCCAGGCCAGCTCCCTGGCGTGCCTGATCCTTCCCTGCTATCCTGATTTCATGATTCCTTCACACCGGGATTGGATAGCACATGATGGATGGGTGTGCAGTGAGGAGAAACCTATCTGTGCAGCAGGCAGGGGATAAAGTGACCGTGTTTACTAGGGCAGAACCGTGTCCTTGCCCCGTGCGGGATGTTCACTGCAATTCCTCTTCCAGCAAAAGCACCAGGATTGGGGACAGCCTTTCTGCAGCCTGATCAGTCACCAAAGACACTACAGCCGCACTCAGGTGTACCCTAGCTCCAGCGATGGCCACTTTTGATGCCAGTGACATGTCACAGAGCAGGAAAGGACAAGCCTGGCTTTGCAAAAATCATCCCCGTGTCTGTACAGAGTGGCAAGATGATGCTGTGCCGCGACAGGCAGTGAGTGCTGGGGGAGCCCTGCAGCACGCGGTGCCTCCAGGGTTGCGGTGCCACTGGAGAGCTGAGTGCTCGGCTGACCCAGAGCTGCCGGGCAGCCCTGGGAGCCGCATCGTAGGAATGGCCATTGTGGGGAGAGCCAGCGCGCATGTGGGCAGGAGGAGCAAGGGGCCTGCTCCTTGCGCCTGCTCTCCCAGCAAAGGCATTTTGTAAAAGGCTTGGTTTGTTTAAAAAGCAGATAATCTTGGTTAATTAATACTCAATTAATAGGAATTCACTCACTGGCATTTATTTTTGCACTCAGTGAGGGCTGGGGCTGTGTTGGGAAGCATTGTCCTCCCCTGTTTTCTCCCCCACACTAGTGCCAGAAATGCATGTTCCTCTCCCATGAAATAAAATGAATGAAGATATTTTCCCAAAGCAAAAGCACGAACACCCTGCTCTTCCTGGCTTGCCATGATAAATTGAGACCAAGAATGAATGCCAAGAGGCAACCCTTCACTCTTGCCTTCCCGCGACTGGCATCGAACGCAATGGCTGCAGGAGCTGCCCCTGGTTTCCCAGGATCTCTGTGTGGGTGCAAATGTCACCTCTGTGTCGTGCGTCATGGCTCGCCTAGGTCACTGCATGCTCTGGTTAGGAATGTTTCTACACCTGCCTTCCTGACACCCTAAATGGTGACTTTAGTGCAGCAGGTTTGTGTCACCCATATGTGGAGATGGGGGCACCCAGTTCCTGGGCCAGACCTACGGCCCAGTCATCACAGCTTTGTCATCTTGGTTAGTTGGGTCTTTTGGGGCTATTTTTGTGCTATTTTGGCAAACAGCACCTTGCTGGGAATCTTGAGAAATAGTTCTTGTGTTTTGAAGGTGACAAAGGCTCCTTTTAGTAACCTAGCCAAATGTAAAAGGAGCCGGAATAAGAAATCTGTGTTTCCTAAAGAAAAAGAATATGCAGGAAATACTTTGCTATCTCTCCGGATTCCTTATCTAGCTCTTAAGGAATAGTGCCCTGTTTCAAATCACTGCCCACCTGTCAGCTAGAGGGTGTCCCCCTCTCTGGCGCTGGCGTCTCCGTTAATGGCAGTGGAGGAGCCGGAGGTGCCGGGATGAAGGGCGCAAGGAGGTGTCGCAGCCGGTGGTGTCGGAGACTAGCCGAGAGGCCCCGGCCGTGCCACCTGGTCGCTGCATCTCTAGAGTGCACACAGGGCTGGGGCTGTGCTTCCTTTGCTGGAACTGGAGGTCGAGGGGCGATGGGGATAATAGGAGTTATTGAAAAACAGCAGCTGTTGGCAGCATAGGTCTGAATGCTGTTAGTTCTGGTGCCCCTTCGGAAGCCCCCGCAGACTGGCACAGGCTGCACCTCCCGCAGCTGCTTGGAGCTGGGCTCTGCCGCGGAGGAGCAGGTCCTCACTGCCGTGGAGCCCCGCGTGCTCCCAGCCCCTCCTCGCCGCACAGCGAGACGGTGCCACTCGGGTCAGCAGCCTGTTGTCCCTGTCCGCTCACAGCGACAAGTAGCAGAGTGGGGACCAGGAAACCTGGCAGAGCTGCACGACTTGTCCCACGGCTCTGCTGCCTTGCTCCCTCGCAGATGGGAACACGTGCATGAGGTCTGAGTGCACAAAATCACAGCAACATTATGGCTGGAAAAGACCTTCAAGATCATTGAGTCCAAATGTAAACTCTTCACCATGATGCCTGTGAAATCGTGTCCCCAAGTGCCTCCTAAAGCATGTCCCCGAGTGCCTCATCTGCACGTTTCTTGAACACTGCAAGGGACGGTGACTCAACCACTTCCCTGGCAGCCTGTTCCAGTGCTTCACTACTTTTTCCATGCAGATTTCTTTTTCTTTTTTTCTTTTATAAAGCCAAAAGCAGGAGCAAAATGCATGAAAAGGTTGTCATACGAGGCTTTCAAGTTTGTGGAGGTAGCTGCAATCTGCTTAACAGCAATAGAATAGTAGACTCTTCTCATAGCATTTTGGTTGTTGCAGTCCCAGCTGGAATACAGTCATGCACAGAAAACCACAAAAACAAAAGAATAATGAAAATCAATCAGTACTTTAAAAGAAGCTCAAAACAAACAGTCTGAATATGGATTACTTTCTTAATTTAAATGGCTACAACTGTACCAATAAGTCTATTAAAACCTCTTGCCTGACAGTTAGGTTCAGGGCAACACCAAGTATTGTTTTATGATTGTGAAGCTAAACGCACACAGCAAGGCAAATTCATGTTCAAAGGCAAAGCCCTAGCAATATCCTAGATTTCCAAGAATTATATTAACAAAATTATAGCTGTTTTGGTTTGATAAACTTCTAGTCTATTTGTACTTTAACCCTGATTGTTTTGCAGTAAGCAATGCTGCAAGCTTTGCAGTGCAGAAGGATTCTGCTCCCACTGGGAGCTCCACCTTCCCAAGGTAGCTGGCTTGGTGTAATTCTGTAGCTGATAGAGCATCAGGATGAGCAGATAGTGCAGGAACCAGCTTGGTCACTCCGCTTTGGCAGAAATTGTGACTCATGCTATGCATTAGTTCGAGAGAAAGCAAGAAAAGCAGTGATCATACCAAAAAACCAGCACACTAATGAAAGGGTCCTAGAAATTCCTTCTCCTCTCCTTTGTCCTGTGTTATTGCATGATGCGTTAGACCCTTTTTCAGCTCTTTCCCAGACTGTCTCATCTCCACCCAAGCTGGCCATGGCTCTTGAGGAGCTGGAGCGCTGATGCTGACACATTTTTGATCTCGAGCTTTTATTCTGCCAAGATGCGTTTTGACTTCAAAGGAGGGTGCACAGAGCTTTATCTCTTTTCCACCCGCCTTGCCTAAATTTCCACAGGCTCCTCCATGTCCTATTAGGGTAAGAAGGAGCATGTACTTCCAGAATCTCCTGGAGAAAGCAGCTGTTGGAAAGCAAACGGCTTTCTCCGTGGCTTCCTGGGTCTCTTGCTTTGGCCCAGGCACAGTTGAGGCTCTTGCTTCCCTAGCAAGCAGCGGAGTGAGGAGAGCAGCACATGAGTTCCAGGGATGGATACGCCTCGGCCAGCCACGCGGACAAAGTGAAATTAATGGTCTGTTAAGTCTGACCTAGCGGGAAGTGCTTATCTGCACAGCTTACCAACACTCAAAAAAGGGAAAAATGAAGCGCGACTTGAATCTGCAAAATGTCTATGGAAAATGGTAGCTTCTTGCCCAATTGATCCACTTCTGTGCAGGGCAGGGAGGAGTTGACTCCCATCCAAATGCCATGGCTTAAAATCATCCATTTCAACCAGGCTTTGTGCAGAGATTATCGTCATTTCAGTGGAATGTGAAATAGCCTTATCTTTCAAAATGGAATATATTTAAGTGAAATGTCCAATTTAAATATAAAATCTGAGATACAGAAACCCTGTTGGCCCGGAGGAGGAGGCTGGTACAGAGCCACAGCCCCTTGGCCTCCCAAGTCAGAGTGTTTCTAGTTCTGAGTTTTCTTGGAGCGTAACCCCTGACCACAGGGGCCCTGGCCACAGCCGGGCAGGAGATGCTGGTGCTGCTGGCCCAGCCGCGGCGCCGGGAGCCGCCTCAGGCACCGCGTAGCTGTCAAAAGTGCAGCTTCTGGGCTTCGGATCTGTGAATCGCAGCTCGAGAGACCTCTAGGACTGCTAGAAAAAATCCTCTGCCTTTACTTTTGATGTATGATTGGGCTCCTGACCAAATGCAATATTTTAAGAAAGCTGCCTGGTTTCATTTCCTTAGAAAACTCCAGGTTTTTGGGTTTGGCTGGGAAAAAATGATGCAAAGGAGGTTCTGTGTTTTCCCACTTTGTTTCAGCCTGTTGCATTTTGCACTGGATTGCTGAGCTCTGAAACACATTTAAGCTAGAAGTTGCTAAAACTTTTAACAGAAAAAGATAATGTCATGGAGAAAACCCTCTCTGACCCCCTTTGTTGTTGACTGGCAGGTTAGCAATCAGCTAAAACATGCTCATTTCAAACACGACATGAAACTCTCAGTTGTGCTTGGCCTGAGCGGTGGCTGTTGGACGGGACATGGGGCTGGACAAGAGCTCCCAGGTCAGCCTAGGCTCCCGCAAAACCAATGGGTGCTGCTGCTTTGCTATTTTCTTGGAATTTGGAGTTAATTTCTCCCTGCCCTTGGCAAGGAATAGCCTCAAGTAGTTCAGGGTTGTACATGTGGGCAGACATAGGTTTGCTGGGGGGCTAAAGGCTGGCAGACTCTGCCTGCTTGTAAAGAAATCCTGGTGCCCTTATCAGGGGGATAAGCAGGCTGCTTTGATCTTGCTGCAGGAGCTAATTAAATATGGGTCTCCAGAGCATTAACTGAGGCCCTTTGGTTATGTTGTGGTATAAACTAAAATAAATCAGTGGCGTGTGTGTGCGTAGTGCTGGGGCAGCTAGCGAGGAGGGCATCAAACCACGAGCAGGTCTCTTGCTCCTCCGAGCTCAGCTGTGTCGTGCTCCATGAGAGGAGACCATGGGAGCCAGAGGAGGAAAAGTGGAGCGCGGAGCTGTGTTTCCAGCACCCCATGGCTGCCGGCTGGAGCCCCAGCCTGCGTGGGGCCACACGGAGCCCTGGGTGCTGGCAGGTCCTGGCTTGCACGAGCCCATTTTCAGCCAGCGCTGGGCAGCTGCCGGCTGGAATCTGAGGTCTCCGCCATGCTGGGGCTGCAGGTGAAGGAGCGGAGCAGCTGCCACCACCTATCTCGTCCCATCCCGTCCCCACTGCGGCCTTGCACGACTGCTCCCCTCCCCACATCGCGTCGGAGCGGGATGGGATGCACGGAGTGGAGCAGCAAGGCTCCTCCGTGCGGGACGGCTCCTCGCATGGCTGGCCTGGTGAGGACAGCTGCGGCCCTGTCGGTTCGGAGATTAATGTCACTGTAACTGTGCCGTGGGGATGTATCCTTTGGTGAGAGAGGCAAGTGGCTTGGAGCTATTTAGAGCTGAGGATAGCGTTTCGGTATTTTAAAAATTCACCAAGTAATCATAAAGACTAATGCTTGCTGAGCTCATTAGGTTGCAGTGCCAGCCTGGGCTCCTGCAGTGCTCCGCAGGAAAGGATGCTCTTCTGCCAGGTGAAGGGCTTGTGCAGGGTCCTTTATGCTGAAGCGAAGCAGAAAAGGTCTTACTGATCCAGCTAAATAGCCTGGGTGTTTACATGGAGCCATCGCTTTTAAATAAGTGTCGATATATTGACTGAAGATCCTAGGGTATTTCATGAGCTGTTTGTATGGCAAAGGCGACTGCAAGGCAGAGCAGTTCCAGAAGGTCAGGCTGGTTTATCCTTTGGGATTTCTTTTCTATGATAGGGGGGTGTCCTTTAGGAGGAGGTTTGCTTTGATTTATGTCATAATTCACTGTGTAGATCCTACCTGCAGGTGCAAAGTGCTTAATACAAACAAGCAGACTCTGCCTGGGGATGGCAGAGTCTCGGTTGGATGGATACTGTGCACGCAGCAGCAGAATAAAAAGTGTGAATGGATGGTGGAGCGGCCGACTGGTTCTTAAGGCAGGAGGCCCTTAAGACAGGAAAAGCAGATGGGTCTGATGGTGGCACAAGCGAGGGATGGAGAAGGGATGCAGTGCCATGGAGCAGGTCCAGGCAAATGGCAGCAGTGGGTGAGGGAGCTTTGCTAGCATCTACATGTGTATGGAGGAAGAGCTGGAAGGGAGAAGGACTGGGACTGAGCAGGAGGAAAGGGCTGCCCCAAGGGTGGAGGCACTGTAAAGAGAAAAGATGGTGCTGAAAAGAGAGAAGCCAGGAAGTGTGTCTGTTCTGCGCAGATGCTTTAGTGTCCTTTCCCTCTGTGATGTGAACACAGGAGTGACCATGTTAGCATCATCAGAAGCGCTTCTGCATCTTTCCTTATATCCCTGGGTACAACAAATGTCCCTGCCAAGGCAAATGATTCCTCTTAAATTTATTTGGAACGGCAAAATGCCTGATTTTGGAAACAAGTTGTGTTTCTTGGTGTTCCTGCTCTGCATTATTGCTGTGTCGATTGCTGCTGAGCAGGACTCCGTGGCGAGAGGTACCTTGCGCAAACTCGGGGCTCACTAGCACAGGCACTTGTCCTTGCTGGATGTGGCAGTGATCAACCGTGTGGTTCTGCTTTCCTTTTGCACATGTTGCTTCCACAGAAACCTGCAACCAGTTTGACCTGGAAAAGGAAGGACAGAGCTGGATGCATCTGTCTTTCCCTTAATATGTGCATGGGAGATAGCTTGGGCAGGGGGCTGAGCTCTCCCCCTATTTCTAGCTACAAGGTCATCTTTGCACCTGTAGGCGCCCCAGCCCTGTCTGGTATTTGCAGTATTCCCCACTAATTCCAGTCTCATTTACAGTCTAATCCAATGTGGATGTGCAAAACCACATAAACCACATTAAAGAGACGGCCTTGCGGGTTCGGCTTTGGGTCTCACCTGTTAGTGGCCGTGCTCAGCTGCGGCTCATGTATCCACATGGGGTTTAAGTCAGAGGAATGGGCTGGGCAGGGTTCCTGCGAGCTGGGCAGGGTTCCTGGGAGCCGGCCAGAGCAGACGGGAGCAGTGCTGTGTCTGCACACTAACCCAAAAGCCACCAGAACATCAGAGACCGTGGAGCCAGGCAGCACATGGCACTCGGACACACGCAGCCTCCTCTGCCACCCTCGTGCTGGCAGCTCAACCCAGGGAGCAGCGCAGGGTCGGCATGACCCAGACGTCTGTCATCCTGCAGCCTTTGTAATAAATAGCCTAAGTGGGACCAGAGCAGGGTGTCAGCATCGAGGCTTAGGCATGAGGCTGCTGGCCTCAACGCAGAAGAGAGGAAGGCAGTAGGCACAGGGAGTTGAGCCCCAGGCTTGTGTGAGCAGCAGCTACGAGTCCTTCTTGCCTTGCCAGCAGGACAGCGGCTGCTCCCGCCCTGCCCTTGCACTGCACCCGTCCTCTTTCACTCCCCGCGGTGACTCGTAGACACCGGCAATCAGCTCATCCAAGCCCAGCAGCTCATGGGGACCTGCAGCATCATTGCAGTGGCCACGGGGGCTCACAGCATCATTGCAGCGGCCACAGGGACCCACAGCGTCATTGAAGTGGCCGTGGTCATGGTCTCTCCCAGCGCTGTTGCCTATTTGCCTGTGGGAGGTGAGTTACTTAAGCTCCACACAGCAGCCTGATAAGATCCATCAGCTTCTCCAGGGGAAAGGAAATCTCCAGCTACCAGACAGGGGCTTCCAGGAGATCAGTGTTATCAGGAGCTGCCGAGTAACATGCAGCACCCTCGGGCAGCTCCTCTGATTTATTCCCATCACTAGGCAATGGCAGAGCTGGCCAGGAGCTCTCTGCACCTCGTAACGCATCAGCACAAGCCCCGCCCTGTGACCTGCTAGCGGAGAGGGGGACCCCTCCGGGCGGTTCTCAGACCCCTTTAGGGACTTCCTCTTTGGGAAAGGATCCCTCTGCCTGCAGGAGCTGCTGCTCTTCTCCCGACAGGAGTCTGGTGGCTGCTGGTCTGGGTGGGAAGTGCCCGCTGTGGTCTGTGCCTGTTCAGCAGGTGTTTGGTAGGGAGGATTTTATCACCATGTGATGAATCTCCTGCGCTGGGATTGACAGGATGGGTCTCTCCCTGGGGACCTGCCTCTGTCCCCAGGGGCCATGGGAGAAGTTGCTTTGCCCACTGTGGGCTGTGGTTTCCCTGCCCAGGAGACAGGGAGACCCGGGATGAGCTCGTGAGGGACTCTGCTCGGAGGCAGGTGGGATGCTCCCTGTGCAGGGACTTCGCGGAGCCCCGTCCCGCGGGATCATCAAGGCTCCGACGCTGCATGCCGAGTCCACTCTGATTCCCCCGGCTTGGAAATCACAGAATCATCCCTCTTGGCCCCTGCCAGATTATAGAGGAATTAATCACGCTGATTATGTACTACCAAAAAAGGAGGTGCTCGCTCTCTTCCCAGCGGCCTCCGACCTCCCGCTTGCAAGCAGAGGCTTAAAATTGCTGTTTTCTGCCTCATCACTTAGCCTGTCTGTGTGTTTCAAGAGCTGTAATAATTCTGGATAAAAAGGCAAGGAATGACAGCAATCCTGGCCAGCTCGCCTTGCCGAGAAAGCAGGGAGATAACGCACCAACGTCGGCAGGGAGGTGCAGCGCGTCTCTGGCAGCCCGGGATGGCGTCCCAGAGTGAGACGGGCTGGAGCTCTGCAACCGCTCTCTGTCACAGGGCCCTGCACAGCGTTTTCGGCTCCCCGTCAGGTCACACTGTTGCCAGTCCTATCAATTGGGATTGATGCCCTGAACGTAATTCATTCCCCACACCCCGAATTGGGCGGCTGTGTGTATTTATATATATCTTCTACCTTATAAGGGTTTCGCAACAGCGTTTCCATCACTTTTCCTTGCACCTGTAACATATTTGGACTAAAGATGTTCTTGTCTGCATTCTGCATTTCTCTGATGTGCAAAAGGAGTAATAGGAGCAATCCTGGTACACTGGCGGACTTTCATCAGTCTGAAAATTCCTCCAGAGAATTTTTGTTACAGGGCAAGACTTGCCTGCAACTTTCTGCAACTTTCCTCTTTCTTTTTGTCTTAAAACACTACCAGACATCAACCCGAATCTAAAAAAAAAAAAATCAAAGTGTTGTTTAAATAGCAAAAACCTCATCAGATATCAGAAGACTGCATTAAAGATTGTAATTCAAAGTGAATTAGTGTTTGGAAGCTGCTAACTGCGCACTTAATTGTCCACACAAAAATAATGTGGCTTTGAGTGTGCAGTCAGTGTTTGCTCCATTATGTTCGGAGTGGGAAATACTGGGAGCCTCTAGAAACAGGTTGAGAGACCCCTGGGAAAGCAGGTCTCCACAAGCCCTGTGGGAATGATGCAGCTGTGGACCCGCTGCTTCACCTTCCCTTTATTTTAAGGTGCTATTTTGCTGTTTGAAGTCAGCTTCCTCCTCGACAGCCAGCAGCTGGGCTGCAAAGCAAGCCTCGCACTTAGCATGAAGATCACAGAGTCCCGGCACGAGGCATCTGAGGAATACGACAGCCGGCGCTGAATTCCTCGGATAGCTGCATGGAGCGAGGAGGGCACGTTGCACAAGGAGGGAAGTGGGCGCAGGGCTCCAGGCTGTGATGGAGGAGACATCCGTGCCTTTCCAAGTACTTCTGCAAGGAGAGCAGATCCCCAGGCTGAGTGAGGAAAGAAGCCCATGGACCAGCTGTGCTGTTGGCTTGAGAGCTGCAGGATTTGGGATAAAATGCATCCCCACAGGCTGGGCGGAGGGCACACATGCAGTTAAGCTGTTGAAAACGCTGTCCTCACCCTCAAGTGCTGGGTTTTCATGCCCAGCAGGCAGGCTGTGCACCCTTCCCGCTCAGTCCTCAGTGCTGCTCATGTGGGCAGCCTGCACGCTTTGCTGCAGCAGACGCAGTGCGCTGCCTCTTCACAGCCATCCTGGTGGTTCAGCAGAAGAGTCTCTATCTGGTTGTGCCAGATGGACTGATTTAATTTTGTTGCTGGTGCTTGAGCCAGGCCATGTCAGCTGGGATGGTACTGACTGTCACCCCTGGTGTCTCTGCAGGACAACACATGCCAAAGCCAAGGCTGACGGGTCCGAGCAGGCAGCCCAGGCTGCTAACAACGAGTCGGGTATAGCCAGGATGATGGCCAGGGAGCTTTCACCAGACTTCTACCAGCCAGGTAAGATGAGCAGCATCTGAGAGGGCTTTTGCTATTTCCTCAGGGAATCTGTTCAAACGCTTCCCCTGCTTTATATCTCAAGGGGTTTCCTCTTCTGTCTATCCTAAGTTTGCTTTCTTGCAAGCTCAGCTAATCCCCCTGCACATGGAGCACAAATGATTGCTCTCCTTACACCAAAGTTTTACCTCTTGGAATATGTCAGCATATTCTGGAGGAAAACCCACAACCTCTCCCTATATTCCTCATATCTTTTACCCATTTCAGCCGGCTCCAGGTCTTCTCCAACCCGAGCATTGTGAAGTCTGCCCCTGACCTGGCCAACCAGGTCGTGAAGCCTTCCCAGCGGGAGGCAGGCAGGGCCACGGGCTCAGCTCTTATCTCTCTCCAGCTCTCCCGCTGATATGTCCCGTGAGCAGACATGGCTTTTTCTTGGAACAGCTTTGAACAGCTGACTCATATTCCTCATCCTGTGGGGCTCCACGCTGCACCAGGGAATGATTAGGCTGAGCTAATTAGTGCTTTTATCTCCTTTAAGAAAGTTGCTCATGCAAAATACTATTTTTCTGAGTTCCTATTAGTTCAATAGCATAATTGCTAATTATTTGTCTGGGAAAACAGTTCTGAGGCTCCTTCTATGAGATCAAGCAGTGAGCTTTAGCAGATAAGAAGTATAATAGAAGCAGGATTATGAATTATCTTTCCCTAGGCCTAGCTAGCTAGAGGTATGTTTCTCCTAGAAAGTTTTCCTTCTAGAAAGTAGTAATAGAGCAGAGCGGATGGTTCCAGATACCTCTATCTCCATCCTGAATTTCTTATTATCTGGTTTTGTTACTGGAATGAGTGCCCTGAGGCTGCTGCAGCAGGATCACAACAGGCCGTAGGGCAGTGCATCAGCCAGTGGTGGAACTGGGGCAGGATCTCACTCTTGTGATTCCCACACATCCAAATTTGTTGCTTATTCCTGCCTTGATTTCAGTGCCTCCAGGTCTCTGGTGCTAACAGGGTACCCGGCAGGAAAGGCAACTGACTTCCCAGCATGGAGAGAGTCGTGCTTAGAGATTTGCCCAGATTCCTGCCTTGTCCTGCGTTTGCAGTTCTGGACGTCTCCCTGGAGACTTGCCTGCGTCTCCCGCAGCTCAGCGAGCCCTGCCGGGGCTGGCTGCGAGCCGGGAATCGCTGCAGCGCCTCGGCACGTGTGCGAGCCAGCGTGGGACACTTTGCTTAACAATAGCTAACGTCACTTGATCCTGACATAAGCCCCTCAGCTGTCACTCATGGCTCCACGTTCACCCTTTGCATTCTGTGGTATTTATAGTGCAGAGGCAAAGGAAACTGGAATTCCAGATCGGAGGTTTTTGACATACAGCTAGATTATTTTTTCCACCCATGGCAATTCAGTGAGACAATTGAAATTTGACACAGGTTGTTGAGGAGCCAACGAGGAGAGGTGGGCTACTGGACCTTGTGCTAACAAACAGAGAGGGACTTGTTGGAGACGTGAGGGTGGGGGATAGCCTTGGCTGCAGTGACCATGAGTTGGTGCAGTTCAGAATCCG
>JAWLRI010000180.1:3983215-4044235 GCA_034781795.1 Crypturellus tataupa | reverse complement strand
GCCTTCACCTGGGACGAGGAGCGCGGCAGCGGCGAGGGCAGCCGGGCCCCCACACCGGCCAACGTGGCCCCAGCTCCAACTCCTGGCCCAGCTCCGTCGGGGAAGGCGGCTGGCGAGAGCCGTCCCTCCTCGCAGAGCTCGGGGCGGCCGAGCGGCGGGCGGGCGCCTGCCGAGCACATGGAGATCAAGCCGCTGCAGCGCATGGCGCGCGAGCCCGACATCGAGCTCTACAAGGGCTACCACAGCTACGCCGTGCGGACCTCGTCCGTCTCCCCACCCGTGGACTATGAGGACGATCACCTCCCTGAGCACAAACCCCCCTCCAAGCCGGTCTCCCCGGAGCCCACGGATGAGGCGGGGGCTGCCGAGCCTGTGGGGGATGCCCGACGGCGCGGGGGGACACCCACCGCTGCGACCACCAGCCATGAGGAGAAGCCCGTGCCCAAAATAGAGGCCAAGGAGGAGCCGGTGCGGGCCGAGCCCCGCCACAAGGAGCCGAAGCAGCACCGCAGCCCCGAGCACAGGCCCCCGGCAAAGGCCGAAGCCACGGCCGAGAGAAAGACTGAGACCAAGGCGCTGGTGAAAGCCGAGCCCAAGGGGGTGGCAAGACGGGGAACCCCACCGGCAGCAGCAGCCCCGGAGGCAGAGGAGTATGAAGAGGTGATGGCGCAGGGCGATGTGGGGCCGAGGTGGGATCGGGTGCCTTGCTCGGGTGCATGGAATAGCCTTTGCACAGGTTGGGCTGACCGTTCAGACCCCCGGGTGCCGTGGGAGCAACCGTGTGGCTCGGAGAGCTCCGTACTGGGATGCAGAGCTCAATCCAGAGACTGAAACGCTGGCACCCTATTTGCGTTTGGGTTTGCATTAGCTGTCCCCTGGGGCCTCAGGGATTTCGGAAATACTTTTACAAATAGTCAACTTTTCCCACACTGGTCAGCCTGGAGAATCGCTTGGAATGCAGGGAGGACGTTTAAAGAACATCCTGTCCTCCCCTGCCCTCTCCGGTGAGGACTTCTCCAGTGGAGCCATGAGGTAAATCTGGAGTGGCAGAATCAGAGGCAAAGACACAAGTTATGAGGAAATTCTCATCCTTCTCTTCTTCCCTTACCTCCCATTTTTCCAAATGGTATATCTGAAAAATTTTGAGGAAAATGTAGGATAGGGGTTAAAAAAAATGCTTTTTTTTTTTTTTCTTTTGCAATAGGAGGATCTTGCGAGCTGAATTGTGGTATCAGATCACAGGCTTGATTTTCCAAGCTTAAAAAATAATCAGTGTATCAGTGTAATTCATTTTGCTGTTTTCAAATACACCTGTAAAGCCCTATACTTTATTAGGCTGCTGCTTGTCACCTTGCAGTATCTGCTTGCAGTTCATTTAGAGGTGGCTTGAGGAAAGCACTACTTGGAAACACTTTGGTCAGAAATCAGAAGAAAAAATGTGTGTAACACTTTGTTTTGTCTTTTTCCTTCAGGGACCTAACACAATCGTGATCTGCATGGTCATCTTATTGAACATTGGTCTGGCCATCTTATTTGTACATTTTTTGACATGATGTGCCCCTCGGACAAGGTAAGAAGAGCAAACACAACTAAATGAGATTTTATCCCACAGTAGACTTCCCTGTGGGCATTTTATGCTTGACTAGCTTTACTGACAGTGCAACTCCTTCCTTGATGGATGCACTGGCGATGAAAATGCAAGAGCACATTTATTTGGCAGGTGCTTCTCCTCTGCTTTGGTTGTCATTTGCCTGTGTATGGATTGAGATATTGCTTGGAGGTTCCAAGTGTGATTTGTGGCGTAATTTCAGTGCACACTTGGTGACTCTCTTCATAAAATAACTTCCTCAAAAATTGACAAATTGAATGGTTTTGATCAGATACAGTCCCACAGTACAGTTTTGCCCCCTCAGTTGGCTGCACCTGATTCATGGAGCAAGACCTTCAGCAAGAATGTGTGTTGTTAAAATTGATTTTTTTTTTGTGAAAATATTCTGCATAAGAAACTTCTTACTCAGTTAGACACTTAAGTCTATTTTATCACTACTTAGACCACATGGATGAAAGCTGTGGTGGAAATAAAGGCTATTGTTGCTCTTCAATCAGCAGCAAATCTCACTGGTCAGCTTAGTTTAAACATGCCAACCATTGGTTTAATGCTTTCTGCAGGGGTCTGATTTCAGATTCGATACGAATCTGTTCACAGACATCCTGCGGTATGCAAAGGACAAGGTTGAGCCTTGAGGGCCAGCTAGCAGCCTGCCTGGTGCAAAGCGGGGTGTCCTCCTCTCCCAGCACACTCTGGTAGCCAGGGCTGGTTACGCGGCCACTGTGTTTTGCTCCCTGTTGACTTTTTCATTCCTCTGTGTCCGGAACAGGCATGGCTGCTGATGGAGACCACAGAACTTGGCAGGGATTAAACTCTCAGCCACCTGCAAACATCGAAGAGGAGGGCTTGAGATCCCAAGGTTACACTGCAAGCATGAACCTTAAATGAAATCTCCTGAAGATCTATTCAGCCTCCCTGCTCCCAGTCTGTGGCTGGTCTCTGCAATCTACCAAGGAAAAAAGTCAGGATTTCTGCAATTCTGCCTCCTTCTCTTACTTGTATGAAATAGTGGTTGCCTTAAATTGTTCTCACCAAAGCCGCCAACTGGTCTTACCCTGCCAGGGATGAGGGATTGATCTATAGCTGTAGGTAAATGAGTGAGAAGGTCTCATCCATGCACACTCAGGTGGGATTTTTAACTCCTTTGGTTGACTTAGTGTCAGAGATTTTCCAAAGAAATTCATCTGTGTCCTGGAGATGAAGCAATATAGAGCAACCAAAAAGACTTGGGAGCCATGCAACATGCGGGGGTGGACAGCGTAGCTTTCTGCGCTCAGAAGTCCCCCAAAGGGTGCAACAAAAAGCCTTCCCTTTCCCCGTCGTCTGGAAATGTTTTTTTTTTTTTTTTGTGTGTAAAGGACTGAGAGGGGGAGCAAGTGAAGTGGGATTTGTTGAAGTGTAAGGAGACTCCAGCCGGATCCCCTGACCGCGGGCAGGGGCTGCGTTGTGCGGGCTCACGGACGTGCGAGCAGGGGAGTGTTGTGGGGAGAGGGGTCCCGCGGGGACCAGGCACCCTCCCAGCTCCCTCTCGCTGCCACCAGCTGTCCTTGCAGCAGTGCCTTGCCGCAGGTTATATCCCGCTGTAATTGGAAAGGAAGTAGATGTCCTGAATTTGCCCTTTATTCCCTTTTTCTATGAAAATGGTGCAGGTTATAATTAAAACGAGGTGGCTCACAGGAAAGCAGCCCGCAGCCCTGCAGGTTCCTCCCCTTTGAAGCCCCGGCCACAGTTTCACCGAGGCAGGGAGATGACTTTCCAGCCAGCAGATGTGGGCTTACTGTTGTGGGAGGGTTTAGGTTATTCCTGAAAGCAAAAAGATGCAGCAACCTGAGTGTATTTGAGTGTTGGGCTGAAAAGCACGCAGCAGCCAGACTTTGACCAGTAGTCAAGTATGGAGGGGAAATTCTGGCTGCTCTTCTTCCATGTGAGACTTAGAGGCCTTGGCAATATGCACTGATCCTTCCCAAGAACTGCGACAGAGAGCGACATTTGAAGGGAGAAGTTTCCACCCTGATCTGCTCTGATCCTCGGCAGTGCGAGCTTAGGAAATCAGCACAGATGAAGTAACAGTTTAGTGTGAGGCTGAGTGCTTGGACATGTATCTTTCTTCTTAAAAGCAATATGTATTTTATACCCCTTTTTAAGATAATCAAATGTTATTTATAGTCAGTTGTGCACCTCTGTGTATCCTGAAGTCTCACAGCACAGCACTGGCTGAGAAAATCTGAGGGACTGCAAAGAATAGAGAAGTAAGTGATGGATAAAAACAGATGCCCAGTCTGTTCCAAATGCAGGTCTGAAAGGATTTCAAGGAAGGTGGGACAGACAGCAGGCGTTTACACTGCCTGGAAACACAGGGCAAAACCTGCCTAATTTATTTCCTCTAATTATGCCATAAGAGAGTGAGAATAATCCAGTACTTTTCTTTGTGAGCCAAGTTTATTTTTTAACCTTATTTAGCTCAGGAATGTTGCCGCAGTCGCAACTACATGATGTTAACTGTGGGAGAAGCGATCCCTTTCTAAAAGCCATGCGGCTGTACTAGTCCTGACAGAGCTGTGCAGCATCATATACACTTCCACAGAGCACAGTTTAGTAGCAGTTTGCTTCTTTTTCTTTTCTTAACTATAAATGTATTGCAAGCCCCAGGCTCCATTACCTTTGATGTTTTACCCCCATTTGCTGGCACTCCCTTGCCAGCTGAGCAGTTTTGATATGCCAACTATTTTCAATAACTACCAATACAATTTCTGCGGAGAGACCTGAGGGGCCTTTATTTATCACTAAGCACAAAAATGAATCTTTTTCAACATTGTTACAGTAATTCCCCGCTCCCACCCCAGTTCTGTATGCATGTGATGTGCACTCGGTTATGTGCTTTCTTCCTAGGAACATTCTGAAAAGAGTAGGTAGATTTGCTTTTATGTGACATATAAATATATCCATATTGCACTGAGATGTGGATATATATGAATAAATATATAGCCCCTTAGGGATTTTGGTTTTTTAGATGCAGAATAACAAATTTACCTCAAACTGCATGCTTTCAAAACTGACTAAGATACGGAGTTAAACTTTTCAGGTCTTACAAAGATGCAGATACATTTCAGTCTTCACCAAAAAATACCTTCATCACAGATTTTGCAAGCCGTTTACTACAATCTGTGTAATACTGTCCAGAGTTTTCAGTCGGTTGTTCTGCTGGATTACGTGCAATAATAAACAGTTATCTGCACACTGTATTAAGGTGGAGTTTTGCGAGAGGATCTCAAGGTTTCTTTCTGGGTCAACACAACTCACTCCAGTCTTAGAGGAGAGCTCTCAAATGCGTGGCCCAGGATCTGAGAGGTGGGATTTGGTTCATTTTTATGTTTTCTCTCTACAGGAAAAGCAATAGGACATGATGCCTCTCAAGATCGAGAGGTATCCATATCTACCAAGAGACATGGATAGCTCTAGATGTCATGCCCTTACCAAATGTATGGAATCAAAGTCATCAAGGCCTGTCGGTATCAGTCAATGTTGATGGTGGGACTGGTGTTCCTCACAATGCTTTGATTTTGATGACAGTATCAGGGCACCACTAAGTTTTGCTCCCTCATTTCTCCTGAGGACACCAGCACTTGTCCTGGGGACACAAGGGACAAGGCCCCTGAGATGGCCCTGCAGGAGTATCATGCTCCAGGGTCAGCACTGCAGCCCCGGCCAGGGAACGCCCCTCTGTTGAGGCTGGAGTCACACTGAGCGTCACTGCTGCTCCCCCAGCCCCAGCTGCTCCTCCTGGGAGCCGTTCTCTGTCTCTCTCTGCCTGAAGCTTGTGCTGTGCCCTGAGGCTCCAGCCCATGGGTTGGGGCCAACGCAGGTGCTGCTGCCTCCCGGCAAGCCTGGAAATCAGGGCAAAGCTGCATTTCCTCTGGTGCAACTGCGGGCGACCACCCACAGGCAACACGCGGTGCCTCCTGCCAGGTAGAGCGTCCTCAGCCCCTAAACCAAGGGACAAGACAGGCAGCGGGAAGGCAGGAGCCGGGAAAGTGAGAAGCAAGAAAGCAGCAGCGGAGGGAGAGCATTTTGGGGGAGGACAGGAGAGCGTCATCGAGCACTGGAGCTGTGTGGGTCCAGGGCGCAGAGGAATCCAGACTAGCTGAAACCTCCAGTCCCTTTTCTATTTCTGGAGTGCCTCACATAAACGAAGCCAGGGTGGGAAGGGCACAGGCTTGGGTCCTGCGGGCAGGAGGTGCTTCCAGACGGCTCCAACAGGCGCCAGGGTCTGGCAGAAGATACCAGATATGTCCCTCAAGATGGGACTCAGGATGGGTATCATTAAATAGTGGCCCGGCTCTCCTCTCAGCTGGTTCTGCTCCTGGTATCAGAAGAAATTTCTCATTCATGGAGCGAGGGAGGTGGCCTAGGGTGGCAGGTAACTCGAGCCCTTGGCACGTTAATCCCAGCCTGATGAATGGAACAGCTCTGCTCCACGCATGATGGAGGCAGCAGGGAGATAGGTGGCCTTACGGAGAAAGGAATGACCTGCTGCTTCAAAAATATGAAAATTTGTGAAATAGAAAGCCCCTTCCCTGGGGCTGGAGGGAATCGTGCTGTGTTTCTTCCCGGGGAGCTGCTGCTTCCAAGGGAGACGTCCCCCACCCTGCTCCCAGACGCATGTCCCTGGGTGTGGGGAGAAGGTGTCCGATACATGAGAACCGGGATGAAGGCACGGCCAGCTCCTGTGACCGGGCTGCAGCGTTAGTCTCCGATGGCGGCGGTGGAGGGAAGGGTGCAATCTGAGACCCCGTGTTCTTCAAGGGTGACCTGCCCAGGCGGCTGGGCTCATCCTCCACCGGCCCTGTGGTCCAGCAGGGCAGCTGGACACCAGAGGCCACCCTGGCTCTCGTCTCTCACCCCTGCTTGCTGCGTCTGGGAGGACAAGCACCAGTAACAAGCAGGTGGTGGGAGCCACGTGCCTCCTGTTGTCCTCCTGTCTGTCCCAGGAGTGGGAAGGGCTGTTGAGCCCAACCAGCGTCCGTGAGGAAGTACCACTAGCAGCACCTCAGTGAGGCCCAGCGCAGCTCATGGGGGCCTTACGGTGCTTGAGAAAATCGCCAAGAGGTTTTACTGAAGCGCTCCCTGTTGGGACTGCGGCTAGGGGCTGCCTGGCTCCAACAGGCCACGTGTTGCTCCTGGGGCCAGGCGCCCTCCTTCCAAAGGGCTGAGGAGCCAGCGCTGCGCGGTGGTGGGGAGCAGCTGGGCCTGGGAGGGAAGCCTTGGCCCAGGAGTCCTCAGGAGCCCTTGCAAAATGCAGGTTGTGAAAGAAACAAGTAACTTGGGAGCGAATACACCGATATTTCTGTAGCTCTATCCCCTGAGCTTCTCTAGCAGCTCCTTAATTGGAGCCTGCTTGAACTAATTAGTTCAAAGATGCAGCCAGGGGCCAGACCAAGTTGAAAAGGGGTTGTGTTTTCCTTCCTTCCCTTCTTTCCCTTCCTTCCTCCCTTCCTCCCTCCTTCCTATGTGTGGCCCGCTCTTTTCTACCTCTGAGAAAGCCAGAGGGTTGCTCGGCAGTCTTCAGTGCCTGGAACATTGTCACTGTTTTAGGTTTAATAATGTGCTCTGTGCTCTCCATAGGGCTGTGCCACAGTGTTCAAGCTGAGCTCTAATAACCTGCTCCACTTCCAGGGAAATGCCTGCTCCCTGGCGTCCCTTTCTCCCTTTTGGACGGAACCGCTGGCATCTTGTGAGTAATCTTCTCCCAGAGCCCTGGGGCTGCCTGCGGCGCCGGGCGCTGGAGCTCGGGCTCTTCCCGAGAGCTGTGGGCGCCTCTGCTTGCACCCGTGGGGAAGGCAGGGAGGCCAGCGGCCGCCCCCACTGGGACTTAAGCTGGTGCCTCCAGTAACTCATTTAAATCTCTGGGTAATGCAAGAGTAAAGAGCCCCCTCCACATCCCACCCCACCCTCCCCGAACAGTGGCCGGCAGCACGTCCGTGACGCAACAGAGTTCCAGGAGTTTCAGATAAATGTGCTTGGGGCAGCACATGGTGGCTGTGGCGTCTCCTCCATTGTGAATGCTGCAAATCCGAGCAAACCTGTAGCTTTTACATCCATAAACCTCACTCACACCCTTTCTAGCTCTTTCCCCTGAGCTGTTCCTCTGCCATCCTCATCCTTACTGCATTGCTGACAAATTCCTACCCAGGGGCTCAGTGTGAGCTGAGCCAACAACAGCACCTTCCCCTACCTGGAGACTTGTTTGCTGTGTAATTAAAGAGAGCAGATGGCATTTTACTGGGTCAAGAAGCACTAAAAGGTCAGGTTTTAGAAATAGTGAGCTTTAATTAAGAAACTAACAGATTACATCAAAATCAAGGTGCAATTTTTATGTGGTAAATAATTTGGGAATAAAAGGCTCTGTTTTTTGGGTGGCATATTTATACACTTGCACCTATGCCTATGCTGATGAGAGTGAACAAAAACAGTGAATAAAAACCATGAGGTACCCAGGATAAAACACAACTTCAGTTTTTCTGAGAACAGTGGGGCTTTTCAGGATACACGATGCTCAGAGCTCAGGTTTGAAGGGGCAGGAATAGGCAGTAAGTGGGCAGGGACAGAGCAGGGCAGGACACAAGCTCACGCTGAGGATGCTGCGCACCCGGGGCTAAATATCAGTGTGAGTTCTGGCTGAGTCAGCAGAAATGCCATCCCGTGCTGCTGTCTGAGCCACATCCAGTTTGTACCGAGGGACCTGTGGCCGCGCGGATCCAATATCAGCAAATGTAACACCACAGCCGTATTCTCTGGAGATAATTGGGCTTGTCTCTGCATTGCATATCTGAGATCTTGTGCTGATTACTGACACATCAACACAGGGAAATGAAGGCTTTTGTGAGGGTGAGTAAATGAGCCCTGAGCTCCAGGATTGCAGCTGGAAGAAGCCATCTGGGAGCCCCAGCTGCTCCAGTCTAGGCCTATGGGTCATTTTGGTCTCCCCCATGGTGGGGATCCCATCAGCTCCTCCCTGTCCAAGGGGATATGACCAGCAGGGATTCCAGGAGTTCAGCTTGGACAGGCTGGGGCTCTGGCAGTGAACGTGGAGAAGCCGAGTTTTATAACCTCTTTCTCAAATGTTTTATTTGACCCCTTCCCCTCATCTAAACTAGAATTTTTAGAGAAATAAAGCACTAAAGTCCATATCTCCCTCTAACCAGAAGAATACCAAGGCATAGCAACAGGGTCAGGCATTTCTAAAAGGCTTCAGTGTCTCACGGGCTCTGTAAGGCTGCTCCAGAGTCTGGATTTTCTCTCTATTGTGTTTCAGTTTAGTCTCTCAACTTCTGATTTTCACCCTTCTCTTCTCTTTTCTGTTCCTGACGGCTGGCATGGAGCAGGTAACACGAGCAGAGCCCCCTTCCTGAGGCAGCAGGGCTCAGGCTCCTCCTTGCTCTGTGCCAGCACCAGAGCCGACTTTCTCGCTTGGGGAGGAAAGAGGGATTGGGCTTGAGGAGGGAGAGAAGCAGGAAGAGTGAGCAGATGCATAAAACAGAGCAGGTGCCTTCTGGAGGAGGCCGAAGGAGCCGCAGCCTCCAGCAGCAGAGCGGCTCCTTTCCCTCCTTCCTAGCCTTACCTGGCAGGACCAAGCCGCCCATCCTCTCAAGCAGCATCTCCTCAGCAAGCTGCACCCTCACCTTCCTCCATGACTTCTCCCTAAAACATTCTCACAGCCCCCTAACAGGCCAGAATAAACGTGGGGAAGAGGAGCGGGGACTGCTGCTGCCCTCCTGCCTTAGCGCTCCCCTGCACCTGCTGGAGATCTCATGGCCCTGAGGGACGTATCTGCCAGTTACTCCTGGAGAAATAATAAAGGGCAGAAAAGGGAAAAGAGAGATGGGGTTTAACTAAATCCCAAATAAGTTGGACAAAACTTTCAGAACCATCAATTAGCCGCTGGCCTGAGGCTGAAATTTAATTAAGAAATGGTATATTTAGAATGTCTCTGTTACTGTCTGGGGAAGAAAAGTGTAAAGGGGAACAGCAAAGGGTGGGAAGATGGGACAGATCCTGCTGGAAACGCTCGGCACTGAGCTGGCTTTTGGTTTGGCGGAGATGGGAGCTGGCTGCTGGGCAGTGTATCTCACGCCTGAGGAATGTCTTAGGTCAGGATGCAGAAGGGTTTCCAAGCCCGGACAGTAAATCCTCTTCCCACGCAGCCGTGGGACCAGGCTGGATTTCCTGCTCTGCCCTGGGCACCTGCCGCAGGGTCAGACGGGAGGCAGGGGCAGAACAGCCTGTGCCCGGAGCAGACGGGCTGCGCGCCAGTGCCTCACCAGCCCCTCCGCCTCGCCAAACCCAGGGGTCAGCAGCCGTCCACCTGCTAACACCCCGTTACTGGGCCACAAAAGGCAAACGCACTCCCGGTCCCAGCTCTTGCTCTGCTCTCACCCTGCCAGGCTTGCAGGGAGCGACCCATTCACCACAGCACAAGTCAGGGCCACTTTGCTCCTCACTCGTCCCTTTCCTGCCCCATTCCCTATGGCAGCAGGGGGCTGATGGGAAGCAGGGGGGAAAGCGGGGAGGAAGAGGCAGCTCCTGGCCTTCCTCTGCCTCACTCTCCCTCTCCCCTGTTGTCCTCAGGCATCTGGGACTGGGCGGCGCTTGCTCTAACTTACCCAGGGAACCTGTTTTCCATAGATTAGAGGTTTCTCAAGGTGTTGTGCTCTTAAAAAGATCACTTGAACTGCTTTTCCACAGTTCAAGTAAAATTTTAAGATCACTCAGTGCTCCTATTTGCTGAAAAGCAATGTTAAATAATGAGTCTGAATCAACTGTTCAAGGAAGGATTTTTTACTGAGGGTTACTGAGGGTGACATTTACTTTATTTGGCGAGAATCTCAGCATTTGGCTCACATGCAATCTTCTACATTTTACTCCTAGTTGAGAAGATCTCTTGCAAGTCCAAGGCGAGTATCCTTCAGCTATTTTCTTGGCTGTGTTGGGTAATGAGCATCCACCCCACTTGTTAAATTGTAACAGCAAGGAGGATTGGTGGGGTCTTACAGTTGGCGTGTCACTTATCACAAAACACGTCACAAATTTTCACAAATTATTCTCAGAAAATAAGTGAATTCTTCGTCTGCCCTTGTAATCCAGCTGTATCTGGGACAGAGCTCAGGCCCTGAGCAGAACAACGTTGCAACATCTCACTACAACAACTGCAGAAATTTAGGCACAAAATATAAAATTATCCAGAAAATATACACTAAATGGAAAGATTACTATCATCTTAAGGAGCACTTATCCCTATTAGTTTCTTTCTTTTCCAGTAGCAGATACAGCCAGCCTGGACTTTGGCTTTGTGTGTTTGCAGCACACAGTGTTCCCAGAAGCAGGGACGAGTGAGAGCAAGGACAGGCAGCCTCACACCTTCAAGACAGGATCGTTCATCCGAGGCAGCCAGCTTGGTTCCTTCACAGGCAGCAGAGCGAAACAGTCACATCTAGGGAGACATCCTCGAAGGACCACACTGAGAAGAGATGAGCCAGTTTTTAGAAGCAATTAATTATCTCCATTCCTGCAGCAGGACTATAGTGGATCAGCTCACATGGGGGTTTCTGTGTTACAGGTAACCTGATTTGGATGGGCAAATCCCATCCTACAAGAAAACTGACTCTGCAGAAGGGATTTTCTCCAGACAAGCCTCTTTCGGGATTTCCTTTTAATGCTCTGGCTCAGCTTATGTTTGTACATAGCACAGAATGGTGCTGCGATGCTGGGTATAGCTGCAGATTCTTTAAAGATGCTAAACATCAACTTGTGCCCATCACTTCACCAAGCGAGAATAAATTAGCATTAAGGAAAAATAAATTATTTTGCTTTTAAGAATTTGTTTTGTCACATGCCCTGGAGAGGTATTAAATTAAGCTTGCTGCAATGCCAAAGCAATTTCTATTGGCACTTCCCCAACACAGCACATCCAGCCACGTAGCTCCCACTGCTGTGTTGTCTCGGGGTCCTGGGGACTCTTTGGCAGCCTCTTGCTTTTCTTTGTCAGTGAAGGGAGACTGTTGAGATCATCTTGTTGGGCAATATTGTAATCACAGCTGTCATGAGAATAGTCCTTTACAACACTAGTACACCGGGGCAGCGCATGGCAGGTGCTTCTCTGTGCTCTTCTGCTCGCACTTGCATGACTTTCTAGAAGCAGCCCTGAATTTCCAGGACATCAGGCTGTAAATGATGGGGTTGGTGGCACCATTCAGGTAGATGCATATCCAACGGAAGAGGAGGAACCAGATGTTCAGGTATGAAGGGGCCATGAAGGAGTTCACCATCAGCAGCATGTGATACGGCATCCACGGGAGGGCAATGATGACCATGACCACAGCCAGCATTTTGGTTGCCTTCAGGTGTGGCTATGCAAAAAGAAAAATAATAAGATGAGATGATCTCCAGCAGAGCCTTCCCACCTGGAAAGAACTGTGCAGACAACTCATTCAAAGCCTGTATGGCACTCACATTTATAATAAACGAGATTTAAGTAGGTGCAAAAACTAGGGTACATTATTCCTCTCAATCTGTTTTTTTTATTATGAAACCAAACCTTAGATGATGGTTTTGTTTACCATTTATTTTTAAGCTATTAAACTGCTTTAGGACAAGCATCCACTAGCTTGGAAATGAGTTTGAAATAATCAAGGGAATTTCTTGTAAATTGCTTGTAAGAAATCGATGGAGAAACTAAGCTGTGCAAAGGTGGGATCCGAAGGGCTGAGGGTACTGTGGAACGTCTCCCTGTGCCGGATCGACTGACTTCCTACACCACTCATCGCTTCCATCGAGAGCCGCCTGGTAGCACAGAGCAGCGCTGGCAGCAGAGGAGGATGCCTGGAGTCCTACACAGATTCCTCACACGTGCTGGCATGGGAGATACTTAGCTAATTGGCATGGGTTATTTTAATTTGCAGTGCTCTAGGGAAGAACTACATTAACGCATTAGGAACAAGACGACATTGAGAATTCAGGAGTGGGCAGTAATTGCCCTTATCTGGAGTTGGGCTTGATTAAGAATTTTTTTTTTTACCGAAACTCCAGTGATCTAAATATTTATGACAGCTACTTCTGGTAGGTGACAACTATCCTCCAGCAAATGCTTACGACATGCACACATCCTCAAGGAGGGCAGCTCGAGGAAACAGGGATGCCACATGCGTATTAAAGCAGTTGCATTTCTAACATCAAATAAGGCAGTTGTGTAGTGACTTCAATTCTCTGTAAGGAAATAAGGACTTAGATCACGTTCATCATCTCTCAATATTTCTTGCAATATATCTATTTTTTAAACTATTTAAGCTGAGCAGAGAGCAGCAGTTCCACAGCACTTGGTGCATGGTTGACCATGACCAACTCTCTCTCTGCCACATGGTTGTTACCGCTGCGGCACACACACCAGGCAAGACAGATCAACTACCTGATGCCAAGAGCAAGGATGTCTTCACCTTGGTGGTGGGGCTGTATCGCTGAGAGACCTGGGAACAGAGAGCTGCAAGGGGCCAAATCCGCACTGCAAGGGATAGGTCTTGCCTGGCCTCTGTCCCCTGCATCAGCAGTGTGTGTGGACAGGACGTGTGTGCTCCGCTTCTCCCTCTAACCATCTTTATCAACTGAAGACAGGTTACTGAACCATCCTGGATTCTGTGCAAGTAGACAGAAAGCAAATAGGCATCTAGATAGCAGTGATAGACCATTCAGCATAAATACAAAACTTTTATATATATAAAAGTTATTTACCTCAGTCGGTAGCAGAAGATGAATGAAGTCTTGAGAATGAGATTCATTTCACAGCTATCTTGATGTGTCTTTGTAGGTGTCACCCATGGTGTTTTTATTGATAATGACAATGAAACGGACGAACCTCACACTAAGGAGGTGTAATGGATAAAAAGTTTTAAAAAATACAATAACCACAAGAAATATTGTTATCAGTTAACGAGAAAAGATGTACAACATGGTGGAGGGTAGCACAGTGCAGGGAGAAGTAATGGTTACTGTGAGAAAGTCTGGAAGAGACAGGCAAGGAGCAGCTGGGTGCAGACCCAACTCCGCAGCAGAGCACCAAGGGTACAGAAAAAGCTCAGACCATACTGACAAGCCCGTCTGTGTTTACTTGTTTTTCAGGCCTGTAAAGAGACTTGCTTTTGCTGTATTTTGGTACATCTGAGAATGTGAGTGCAGTTGATTTGAACAAAACAATGATAATCACCCTAACTTTAGGGAAAAACGTAACCAACAGCTCATCTTAAACAATCCCACATCAGCATTCAGTTCTCCTCCACTAAAAATTTTATCCAGGCAGATCCTCCCAGCAGATTTGGGCAAGCTTTGTGCTTCATCCAGCCAGTCTAGAGATGCAGCCCCCTCAGCCTGGCCTGACAGGCCCCACTTGTCAAGGGGACATCTCTGGGACAAGGGAGTGGGTGTCCATCAACTTCAGCAGCAGGTTCACTGCAAAATATGTCCTAGGAAAGCGAAATACTAGACCCACACAGATCCTCACTGCAACACAGGCACTCATCACTCAGCACAGCAGTTGTCTCAGTGCCCAAGGTGCAAAGTGACCTGCCTTGGGGCTGCATACAGTGACCCCCTGGACTTGTGCCCGTAGCTCTGCCCACTGGCAGGTGCCAGTTCTCATAAGAGCTTTCTCTAGAGCTGAAATTACTCCTTTAAAACAAATAGATTAATGCTGCTTGTGTGTGAGCAGTGAATGTCTTTGACTTTTTAACTGCTGTAAAATTCTGGCTTGTTTTATTGTGCAGAGAACCACAATGTTTGTGGACGGTAACTGCATGCTCAATAGGGGCAACAGTGACAGAGATAGGGTATCCTAATAAGGCTGAAAAGTAAGGTTGGTTCTACTACTTCCTCAGAGGAATGGAAATAGCATGTTGAAATGGAATAGCAATGGGAAAAAAAAGCATAAAAAGTAATGATTCATATGTCTTTTAGCTACAACTGTCCCAGCTTTATGGCTGGTTGTTATGGAAATGATGGTAGAAGCAGCATGCATTCTCCCAGCTCCAACCTGATTCAGTGCCCGCTGGTTCCCAGGGCACCTACTCCACAGGGCAGCAGCTCTGGGATCAAAAGAGGACATCCCAAGACATATCCTAAAGCCCTTAGAAATTGTTATCTTTGTCTCATGAAACCAGCTCTGGAAACAACACTGTGAGAATATATTGGCTCTCTCTCACTCACTAAAAGCAGCCACTCCTCACAAACACACTCCATCCACACAGTGTGATAAGAGTGGGCCGGGGCTGGGGCCAGCTATGGGGTCAAGGTCCAGCATAAGGCCGGGGTGAAGGTGAGCAGTCTAGTCTGGGATTAGTTCCGAGGTTAAGGCACAGGGTCAGGGTCTGTGGTTCAGCTTCGAGGTCCATGGTGGGGACCAGCGTTGAGGGTCCATGGTCACATCCGCAGTCAGAATCCCATGTTAGATCCGGGGTTCCGCAGTCAGTTGTGGGATCGAGTCCAGGGTCAAGGTTCCAAGTCTGGTTCTGGGCCAGGTCCACGCTCAAGTTCTGCAGTCAAGGTTGAGGGTCAAGTCCCAAACAGTATAGCGCCAAGGTCCGTGGGTTAAGATCTGGGGCTAGAACTTGGTTCTAGCCTCAAACATCCCTCAGAGAGGCACCAGCTCAGCTGAGCTTTTCCCAAGCTCTTTTGACTTTTCTAACAACTATTTTACAACTGTGTTACACAGTGTGTACCCACAACAGCAAAAAGAGCTATGGACAGAAACAGCATAAGGTTTTGTAGAGAAAGATGAGATATTTTCCCAGATCGGTTAATATGACTAAAAAATGCTTGAGCTGGTAAGCCCGTGTTTCACGCTGCTGAATGACCAAGGTATTTGCCGTAGTGCGCACATATCCCTGCCGCCTTCCTGGAGGCCAGGGCTAAGCAGCCAGCTAACCATGTAGCCAGCTAAGCAGGCAGCTAAGCTAACCATGGGCCAAACCCAGTACAATTCCCAATAAAACCTCTTGCAAGCACCTTCTCGGGACAAAGCGAATGGCACTTTGGGTCCCACTACAGTCCTTAGCTCTAGCCCTTTTCACAGGGTGCCTCTGAAACTGCTTTTATGCAGCCTCACCCTGCCTGGCCGTAGATATTTCTCCCGGTCAGTGCCGCCCTTCCTCTCGCAGGACACCATCACTTCGGATTTCACTTTTGTAGGAATCCTGCTCCCTCTAGTGGCCCCTCACAGCAGACAAAACGCACGTTGGCAGGTGCTGGTTCATTTCTATAGGTCTTATATATTTCTACAGACACGGCAAAATCCAGGCCTTGCCTTGCTCTGCTCTGGACCTGGGTGTCTTAGGGGCAGCAGTGAGGAAGGATCAGTGTCTCCAGACCCGCAGCGCAACGGTGGGGCTGCCCAGGAGCCCGAAGTGAGTCCTGCAGGACCTGTGGGGCTGCCTTGGAGTAACTGGAGACCCGGCTGCCAAACACTGCGCCCGGCCTACTGAAGAAGCCAGAGACTACAGGGGCACAGTCAGGTATTTGAAGAGAAATCACGACTTTCACAAAGCCTTTCTGTGCTACACGGAAAGAAAAAAGCTGAAACGGAAAGACTTAGAAGTCCATAAGGAAAGGCAATTTGCTGAGCTGTTCTCTGTCTTTCATGGACTTCTCTCTCCCAGGGAACAGAGGCTCCTGTGCTAGTTAGGTAACAAAATACTGAAGTGTAAAAGTCAGAGCTCAAAGACCAAGGTTTCTGTCCAAGGCTGCCTGGAAATTGGGTCCTGTTTCCTCACAATTGCAGCAGAAAGGCCAGACTCCCAGATCCTGCTGTTCTTCTAAAATAACCCATTCTCATTTTCTCATTTTGAACCTTGGGTGGGAAGGTCCCCTACAAACTGCCCACAGGCAAGAGTCCCATCTCCAGACCCTGACCTGTCAAGGGGGACAAGACAGAGAGTTGTCTCTGTGGCAGAGAGAGGAGAAACAAGGGCAAAGGAAGGCGGGAGGAAGAGGAGACAGGGGAGAGAAAGCTGGGAAATGGCAGAGGAGTCACTGAGAGGGAAAACAAGCTGCTGCCTCACCCAGTTGCGTTCCCAGCTGTGGGAGCCCTGGAATGGTGGAGCTGGATGGCAGGGAGGGGGCAATGCCAGCTCTCCCTTTGCTCCTCTACATCCCCAGCTCCCTGCAGAGCCTCTGCCTGGGGGACGGTGCTGTGACCCCATGCTCGCCTCACTGGAGAGGCAATTCATCATTAATTAGGAATTCAGAGGCGATCCAAAGATCCCTGCTGTCCCGCCTTCCCCAGGTCACTCTGGAGCCCGGCTCTGCTCCCCACGGCAGATCCTGGCTGGGCTTTGGGAGTCTCGGTGTGGGGAACCAACCCCTTCCAACACTTCCCATCAAAAGAATTAAAATATTGGGGGAACCCAGCCCTGCCAGCTCCCCGCTCCCAGCACACTGATCTTCCAGCTCCTCCTCCAGCCTACCACATCCCTACCTGCTGGTGGGAGCTCAGAGCACCCTTGCTGCTCCGTCCGGAGAGCTTGCGGGAGCTGCCGCGCTGCATGGCGTGTGGGCAAGGGCTTGCCAAGAGGATATGGGCAACAAGCCCATAGAGAACAGTTGCCAGCCCAATGGGATGATGTAGAAGAAAATGAAGTCCAAGAAATAAATAGGCATGCAGTAGCCACAGCTGATCTGAGCCCCATCTGAAAAGGTGACCTGGGACGTGTCCACTAGGAAGAACCACACGAGGCAACAGAGGGAGGTGCAGAGCCATAGCGAGGAGATGATGTGCTTGGCCTGGGACACGGTGTGCAGGAGTTGTGCCTTGATGGAGAAGCAGATAGTGGGGTAGTGCTGCACTGTGAACGCAGCAAAGGACCAGGCCAAGATGGTGGTGCCCAGTTCCTGCAACAGGTGAGGTACAGATAGTTGGTGCAGTCATACACCCAAGAAGCCACCGCTCCGAGATGCTGGGCAGCCCGGGTGCCAGCAGGAGCAGGAGGTCACCCACAGCCAGGCTCACCAGGTAGCAGCTGGTGGGTGTCACCATGTGCTTTTGTGGAGCACCACCAGCAGCATCACAGCGCAGCCCACGACGCTCACCCCGCACACGAGCGGGAGCGGTACCAGCACGATGGTCACCACCTACAGCTCCACGGGGTGTTGGGGCATCTTGCCCAAGGTCTGGTTGCCATCAGGGGTGTCCAGTGTGGGACCTGTGGGACGGCTGTTCTGTTGTCCATGAGCACGAGTCCATGACTTTTTTGCCCTGTTCCCCCCAGACCTTTCCCGGTCGGCTCTGTCTCTCTGCTGCCCAGCAAACCTGGTGGGAGGGGCAGGCAGCAGCTGGGAAAGCCCAGGGCACCCCACAGCTCCCAGGATCCCCGGCCCCACCCTGCTCACTCCAGGTCCCAGTGCCACTGGGCGAGGAGGAGGAGGAAGAGGAAGGCACCCAGCAGCAACCCGGAGCTGCCCAGAGCACCGGGACACCCGCAGCAATGATGGGGGGAAGCTCCAGGGGCCCAGGTGTCGCAGCTGGCCCTGAGGAGCTGCAGGCTGAGCTCCCTCCCCAGTGCAGGAACACCGAAACCGCCCTCCCTCCTCACCTCGGGGAGCAGGGAAAAGGGCCGTGCCAGGGGGCCTGGGGCCTTTCCTGCTTCCCTCGGGCTGTAGCTGTAATCTTAGAGGACCCTTGCGGGGAGGCATTGCTAAACTACCTCCCTTCCCCACCACCATCCCTGCTCCCGAACGAGCCCTTGGTGTCAGCCTGGCTGGGGGATGCGGCGGCAACACTGCCCACCAGGCAGGGTGTACCCGACAGCCCAAGCATCTGTTGGCTGCTCCATGCATGCTCTGGCCATCCCCACATGACCCACAGAGTCACTCAGAAAAGGCATTTTCTACTGGAAAGTGCAGTTTTGTTTGCAGAGATAAACGGTTCAATAGCCTAAAGGGCAGAGGAAAGGACTAGGGAGGACTTCACTGCTCAGGCAAGATTGGTTTCAATTGGCAGCAAAGCCACCTTGTTAGCACCATACTCAGCAGGTGAGGATCATCCTGGTGCCAGGTGATTCAAAGGCAGGTTTTCAAGGCAGATTTCTGCACCTGGGCTCTGCCAGCTGGGTGTGGGTAAGATGCACAGCCCTTTCTCCTCTCATGAGAGCAGCTGGTTCTTGTGTCCTCTGCCTTGCTGGGACTGCTAATCCCGTCCGCTTTTGCCAGAGAAGCGTTGTGCCTCTCCACTGAGGATAGTTCCTGTAGATGGTAGATCCCTTCCCTGTTATAGAATCGTAGAATCAGAACCACAGAATCATTATGGTTGGAGAAGACCTTCAAGATCAAGTGCAGGTGTAAACCCTTTGATACCATTCCTGTTAAACCATGTCCCTAAACGTCTCATCTACACGTTTCCTGAGCACTGCCAGGGAGGGTGACTCTATCACTTCCCTGGGCAGCCTATTCCAATACTTCACCACTCTTTCTGTTTGGAAATTCTTCCTAATACCCAACCTGAACCTCCCCTGGCGCAACTTGAGGCCATTTCCTCTTGCCCTGTCCATAGTTATTTTGGAGAAAAGATCAACCCTCACCTCACTACAACCTCCTTTCAGGTAGTTGTAGAGAGCAAGAAGGTCTCCCCTGCGCCTCCTCTTCTCCAGACTAAATAACCCCAGCTCCCTCATTCACTCCTCATAATGTCTGTGCTCCAGCCCCTTCTCCAGCTTCGTTGCCCTTCTTTGGGCACACTCCAGCACCCCAATGTCTTTCTTGTAATGAGTGGGCCAAAACTGCACAGTTTTTGAGGTGCAGCCTCGCCAGCACTGAGTACAGGGGGATGGTCACTTCCCTGGTGCTGCTGGCTACAGTTCCTCATACAAGGCAGGGTGCCTTGGCCACCTGGGTGCACTGCTGGCTCATGTTCAGTCGGCTGCTGACCAACAGCACCAGACCCTTTCCTGCACCAGCTGCTCTGCCCCAAGTCTGTAACATTGCATGGGGTTGTTGTGACCCAAGTGCAGGACCCGGCACTTGGCCCTGTTGAACCTCATACAGTTAGTCTCAGTCCATCAATCCAACCTGTCCAGATCGCTCTGTAGAGCTTTCCTATTCTCAAGCAGAAAAGTTTCATGTCTTTCATGAACCCATGTTGGCTGGTCCTGATCCCCTGGTTGTCACACACATGCAGTGCGATCACCCTCAAGATCATCTGCTCTATAACTTTCCCCAATATCAAGATCAGGCCGGCAGGCCCATAGTTCCCCAGATCCTCCACCCAACCCTCCCTGCAGATGAGCATCACATTGACCAGTCTCCAGGCATCTGGGACCTCCCTGCTGATCAGGGCTGCTGATAGATGATGACAGATGAAAGGCTGGGGCTGCCTCTTGCTCCCTGGTCGCTCTCTTGCTTCGTGGCCTTTCCCGTGGTTTTGCTCCTCTAATCAAGGTCTCCCAGCGTGAGCCTCCACTCCGGAGCCCTTCCCTTTGAAATCGGGATTCTTCCCACAAACCCCTCATCTTTCCCTATCCCCACCTTCCTCCTAGTTTCCAGCAGATTTAGGATTCTCCCTCCTATTAACCTCAACACCTGCTGCACTGATGAGCTGCAGGAGCTGGCCTCAGTCCTGCGCTTGACCCACTAGAGCCTATTTCCCCTCTCCTCATCTTTCCTTTGCTAGGGAGGACATAAAACATCGACTAAATGTCATGAGGGGATATTTCAGCTCAGCTGGTTCCTCAAACATGTTCCAGGAACTGTCTGGGATCAGGAAGCAAAAATAAAGCAAGCTCCTGCAAAGACTGGAGAAGCTGTATTGGTTCAAACCCAAAATAATTTGCAGCATCCTTGTGGGTAATTATGTCTATGTGTGCATCTGTGAAATATTTCCTGCATGTTCTCAAAATGTTAAGATTTTCTGTAAAGACTGACTACCAGCTCCCACTGTAAATTTCCTTTTCAGTAGCTTCAAGCCAATGCTGAAAGTCAGTGGCCAATGATGGCAGCTCTGGCAAGGGCTGCTTCTGAAATGGGTTGAGCATGAGGACCCCTGCACAAGGTTGGCTGATGCTCATGGAAGTTCAAGGTCAGCTTCATTACTTTCCTTCACCCCTAGTGAAGCTCATTTCTCTAAACAGCACATGTGAGCAATTATTTTATCTCTAGAGAAAAACAAACAATAAAAAAACAAAACATCTTTGAGGCAAGAGAAATGAGTCCTCTTGCCCAAATTTGTGGAAAACATCACTCCATTCTCTGGTGCCTCATACCCTGCAAATATTAAACCCCTAAAACTCTACAGTTAGAGCAGTTGGACAGAGGCCACCTCTGAACAGTGAGGTTGGTGCTGGTGAAAGTAGGTAACATGAAATGGATTAAAGGTGAACTCTGCTGCTGACAACCACTACTGAGGAGAAGGGTACCAGTCAGTCTATTAAAACCAACAGTTATTGCTGTCTCAGAAAGACTGAGGACGGAGAGGGTCTATCAAGATTACCTTGTTTTGGAGTGGTAGCCCAGAAGCAGACAACTTTGGAACCAGCCACGGAGGGCTGCAGCTTGGGGAGAACCCAGGGAGGCTACTGAGCCCCGTGCTCTACCAGGTGTGCTGAGGGGACAAGGTGGCAGTCCACGATCACCAAGGAGCAACCGTGTGGGCAAGGGCAGCCTGAGGGAAGGGCAGATGATGATGAGAAAGGCAGTATGGATTTCTATGGCAACAGCATGTAAAAACATGCGGTATCAGAGTGATGGTGAGGAAGCTGGGGCCAGCGGATGCAACCTCATCAGCTCTTAGGAGAGGAAAGCCCAGGCTGGCTTCACGTGCCCCTTTGGGACAACATGGCCAGGTGGGGCCAGAGCCCCTCTGCACACCCCCTTCTAACACGAATGGCAAATTTGGCCTTGCCAATTGCCCTGGAGCACTGAGTAGGAAGGATCAGGTGTGTGGGGCATTTTGTCTCTCACAGAGAGAGGAAACCACGGTGGGGCCAGTCTGGCAAAGCCCTCTGCAGCATCATATCCCAGACTGGCTCCTTCCTGCCATTCAGAGCCCCAGCTTTACTGTCCCAAGAGTTGTGACACATTCCTCACTAATGCAAGAAGACGCTTTCAGCCTTTGAACTCCATCATTTCAGTTTTTCAACCTGCTTCAAAGGCTGACTGACATTCAAGGGAGACAGGGAAGAGGAACACTGGATGGGAGCCACAGAGAGGAGACCAAGATCCAAAGTGTATTTACTTTCCACAGCAGAGAAGAAATGACATTGAAATTGTGTAGGTGAGACTCAGTTTCTTCGCCACGTGCAGTGCTGGAAGATGGATGGGTTGGCTTGGATTGACCAGAAGAGCCGAAGGGACGAAGTGGGGACGTGCCAGGCTCACAAAAGTTGGACAGTTTTGAACACCTTTGGAGAAGCCTTACTGGACAAGCCTGGAGTTGCCAAATTAATGGTGCACAGGCAAACTGGATTTTGCCATTTCCTAACTTCTGAGTGCTCAACTTCGTACTGCCTTCATAAGGTTCTTCTAAAACTAGTTTTGTATGGATAATTGCTTGTGGGAATTCTGTCAACGTAAGCAGAAGGATGTTTTCCTAATCTTGTTTCTCCACCGAAAGATTTGATAAAAAATCAAGTATAGCTAAATGGGGGACAATACTTTCCTGAACACCATTCTTCAGTTTTTCATAGGCACTTTGAAAGCTTGGGAAAAAAAAAACTCATGAAGTTAGGAGCTTATTAAATAAGAATGAAATGTACTGATGCAGAAATGAGCAGAAATGCCAGATGTATAATGTCCGCTTGTAAAATGCAATTTCAATTAATTCTTCTTAATTCATTTATTTTCTTCTTTTGTTTTGCCATCTGGAAAAGGCCATTTTGTACTGGTAGATCATAGCAGAAAAGATCCAAAGTTCAACTTTGTTTCAAGGAAAAACAGCCTTGTTTTTGCACTCAAGACTCCTTTCTTGTAGGTCTCATTCACACAGAAGCATCGGGATAAATGTAGGCCTAAACTGGGAGGCAGCAAGATCTGATGTGAAAGTTTAGTAGCTTTCAAAGTTTTGTTCTTGAAAGAAAAAAATAACTGAAAGCTGTTCTGTAAAAGAAATGGAAGCCCCAGGAAACGACGGAGTTAATGATACGCATATAGTCATTTCGGAAGTGTGTAAACGCATGCTTATTACAGTGTTACATGGAAGATTTTTGGTTGGCTCTTACTGGAGTTATTTTTAAAAAGAACCCTCATTTATCCAGTAAGAAAAATCAATCCATTAATAAAACAAACAAACTTTATAGTTAAGCAGTTTTGAGTAGTTGCTTTTTTCTTTGAAGCTGATCAAAATAAAAGTCAAAAACAGTACATTTAAGTGTCACTTTCGCATGACACCCATTAGACAAAGTGACAAAGTACACATGAAGTTGTCAGCATAACATAAAGAAATATTAAACGGACATGCTCAAAGGATCTGCATCGCTCTGCTTTAACAATAAATCCCTCTATTTATATAGCAGTAACAGAGGATTTATATCAGCATTATATTCTGCTGTCATGTTTTAACCAATTTAATTTACAGGCCAGCTAGGTCTCACTTTATAGGAACCAGCAGTCTTGCTCAGTGTTTTCTTTCTAAAATCTCTAAATGTTGGTTTATACAAGTATTTTCTAATAAGTAAGTTTATAGGCAGGTATCTGATTACAAAGAATAACTTCTCAATATAGTACTGAACTAATCTCATCCCTACACAGATTTTTATATTAGTGTTTCTGAATCATAAAAAAGCCACGTATGTACAGTGAAATTTGTACAGTGTACATTTAAAGACTTAAGCATTGGAGAATTTGTTATAATTCATTTTTTTTTTTAAAAGAGTACAAGTTTAGAAGATACCATAGAGTTCATATCCTAAGGAAAACACACACCTGGAATTACAGTGACATTTTTGACCTGTTTGGTTTGGGGCTGAGGAACAGACTAGCAGTATAGAAATGTACTAATTATTTCTCAAAGATTTTAAAAGATTTTCATTTCTGATTAACTACCAGATGCTCCGACTTGAGGCAAACGGTGCCTGTGTGCTACCTGCACAGGCCGACTGCGAGCAGCACGCAGACACCTTCACTAGCTACCTGCATACAGCTTTATGCAGATGACTGAGCTAGGCTCAGTCCTCATTTCCCTTCCCTTCCTCCCACTCCTCCCTTTCTGGAATGCTGTTCTATACTTTTAGAGAACAAATACAGTTCATTCACTCACCACTTGCCTGCGCTCAGCTTGAGGGCTGGCGAGGGGACGCTGACCCAGTCTGAAGCGGCAGGAAAGGGTCTCTCCAGCCTCAAGCACCTGTAGTGCTGCCACCAAGTGCAGGGCTGACAGCCACCACCATCGGGAAGCTCAGAGTGCTCACTTTACACACTCTTTGCTTTCAAACATAAGGATTTTTGGTTGTGGTTTTACCTCGGTGTCTTTGTGCAGAGAACAAGACTCAGGATATGGCATTTCAGGACACCATGTTTAGTAAAATAAGAATAGCTTCAAAAGCTTGAAATACTAGAGTTAAGTCACTATTGTGCCCAGAAATTAAGGAGTGGTTCCAACTGAGGGACGAAAATGGTATTTTCTAAGAATAAGGGATGATATGTATAGAGTTTTCTTACATTAGGCAACATTAAGTATTCTAACACAGTAAAAATCCATCATCAGAGGTGTACAACTGTGGACCATTATGTAAATATCCTGACTGATAAATCAACATTGTAATAAGAACTGCAAGTGTACATGTGCAGGGAACAGAAACCCTTTATAGTTTATTGGTGAGAAAAAAACTCTAGCAATTTGCAAAGTGAGTTTCCAACTTTATCCCACTAACAGCATTTCAGGAGAAAAAAAGTAGCATGGAATACTGTTGTCAAGCAATTACAATCCCGTAGTTTTAGAGAATTACATTATGGCAATCAATCATCAATTTCTCTCCATTTTACATACATGTTATTATCTAGCCCATTGATCCCCAACGCTCTTCAACAATCACACCAAATTGGGTGCTCAGCCTGCATATGCATTCACTATAGTTGTGCATTCATATTTGATGACTGCCAATGTAGAGCAATAGTTATTACCATTCATGCACAAAAGATTTCCTTTAAAATGTGGGTAACTGTGAAAACTGCAGAAACTGTTTTCTGCTCATTTCCCATTAGGTTTCATGACATTTTAGAAACCTATTCATACAAAGGGCCTGAAGGACAGACAAGAGTGCAAATATCCAGAAAGGGAAGATTACCTAAGCAGCCTCTATGGGCTCTTATAAAAATTAACAATACATGTAGATGCAAGTAGCAATCTGAAAAAAATGGCAAGAACAATCATTAGATTAAGTAATAACTTGATTTCTACTATCATGTATCAATTATACACTGTTTTCTAGCACCTGGTGTCACGTGAGAATGCCAGACAATAATATTATTCATAAACTCTGTTTCATGCATAGCTTCCTAAGATGCATAATGCCCTCCAGAATAATTCATTTCCTATGAACGCCAATGAAAGCATTTGCTCTGGTGTCACCATGTAAAGTACAACTTACAAAAATCCCAGTCGCTTAAGAACACATACCCAACAGAGAAGTGATTTTGGCAATATACCCAAAGACTAACTTTTTAAGAACCTTGTCACAAAACATCCAGAGTTCTCCTTCTGCCTCTTAAGAAAGAAGAGTCTGGTCAAACGGACAGGTAAAAAGGTTTCCACTGATCATCCATCTTATTTTAAGCTGAGTGAAAAAAAGCATTATCCAGAAAATTCAGTGCTGCTACCTACTTAGGCTGTTGTCTAAAATGGAAAAGAAAGACTTCAGAACTTTGTCAAGTTTTAAAATATAAAAGCTAAACTTAATAGTCTGGTTTAGGACTGACACTGTGGGTCAGCCTCAGCTGCAGACATTACCAGCACCTCCTTAGCTAGTGATTTAAACTAAGGTCTTCTTTTTGGGGGTCTCTTTCAATCACACTTGTAGGGCATTTAGCAGATCTCTATACACTGCTGGAATGCTAACAACAGACACAACTTGGCTCTCAAATGACTTAAGTTCCAAGTGTTCACAGATCACTGAGTGCAACTGCGGAACATCAGACAGCACGAGGATACTCTGCTGGCTTCCTTCATCTGCAAGCTGCCTGGGCCAGCACAATCAGTTGTAGGAGCTAACCACGTGTGACACTAGACCTGGACCATTATTAAAGATAGCCCCAGAGGAGCTCAGCTTAAAGCCTCCATCTGCCACCTTTACCCTGCAAAGACAGATTTTTTTGAAGAAAAAAAAAGGTATAGGGCTGTTTTTCAGCAGGACAAAGTTCTTCCAGAAAAGTGAGTGCTATTATTAAGAAAAGCAAATAAGGAATTCTGTTCTTCACATAATGTATTTTTAGTGAGGTCAGAATGTTTATAGCTTTAAAAAAAAAAAAAAAAAAAAAAAAAAGTTGTCTCCCTGTCTCTCATTACTACCTTTAGACAAGTTTTTCTCAAAAAATATTCTTCAAAATCATGAAAACTTACTTTACAATATCAGTTACAACCTTATGTTTGAAAAGGTTCCTTTTAAATGCTTCTTGTGAAAGTTTCCATTAGCTTCTAATGCCCTGAAAGTATCTCTTTCTTGATCAGTTCTGCCCAATTTGCCACAATGAACTCGCTGCTTCTTTCTTTCCAGCTCATCTCCTGTCTTCTCTGCGCCTTTACAAGAGGACTTGAATTGCTTTGTCCCTTCCATCCTGAGCAGACAAGGCAACATTTTCAAATGCTGAAGACACTCATTGCTGTCGGCTCTTCTAGAGGAAGCTTCCACAGAGTTGTGTTCGTAAGCTGAACACACTAGTGAGGGTTTGGGTTTTTTTTTCCATTTTCTTGTTAAACCTCACACAAAATTTTGCTTATTTGCACTTGCAAAGCAGGAAACCCTTGAGACGCACGTGAAATAAATATAAAGGTTGCTGATGCAATCAGAGAGTAGTAGACAGACTGCAGCCCCAACAGTTTCCTCAAGAATCACAGGAACAGGGAAGGAAAGAAGGAAGCCACATTTTAAAGATGTATCTTAATCCTGAAGAGTGCTCTAAAAGCTTTGGTATGCTACACTAGACTGGCATGTCACTGATGGTTTCTGAATCTAACATCTACGAATATATGGGGATTTACCTGCTCGAAAAACTATGTCATCTACTGAAATTCAACATGCTAAACTATATTGAGTTTATGTATTTTGTAATAAAAGTATGCTTAGAAACACAACTATCAGCCTCACTTTCCATATACTATCAACTGTATTGACTACTGAATCCAAACAAACTGAAAAATGGAAAGTTATGTAGTACATCAGCAGTTGATATGATTATTCTGAGCAACGCTTATGTGTATCAGGCATAGAATGGAGTTGGATTGATTTTAGACTAAAATTGGGCTGGGAGGAAAAAAAAAAATCATCCTGATCTTAGACGGACAGTTTCCTGATGCCATAAGCAAAATAAGTTGGTAGAAAACACTATATTTTCCCCCCACCTCTAAAGCTGTTGAGAACATGACAAAAATAGCAAAGAAACTTGATTTTGGGGTCTTTATTTAATTTCTTTGCTTTCTTTTTCTTTTTTTTTTTTTTTAATTTTGGATGCTACATAGTCAAACAGGATTGGTCTTTCAACGGCATAGAACTAGTTTACTACTAATATTTTTTCCTCTAGATAGACTTATTTACATACAAAAACAGTTTCCTGACCACTGTTTCTCCAATGCTCGGATGATCGAAACTCCAACAATTGTGTAGTGCCCAAAACACCAAGAGGCAGAAGAATCTCGCATCACTACAGCAGCAAATTTTTAGTTCTAGTCACTGGCTTTGAAACAGGTGCCTTTTATACCATATAGTATTAGTCAATTTTGTGACAATAAGGAAACATGAGATGAAATACATTAAATAAGTTAAATATGCATTAAACATCTCTGAATAACATTTTAATTCAGCTAAATGAACCAACAGCAATGTAGCTTGGTCCCTTTATGAGAAGAAGGCATTGACCTTTTTTCCAAATGAACGTCATACCAGTCAATATATGCCTCTTAATGATGCCTAGCACATTCAGCATTGCCACATAAAATTCTTTTCAGCTTCTCACTATTCATTTAAGTGCCAAGAAACTAGTAACTTGCACAGAGTAGAAGACACTGACAGAAATTGTTAAATTTATGAGCAGAATGGTGGATTAACATATTGTACAGAAGTTATCAACACCTCCTGCCTAACCCAGCTCCAAACATCCAATAGGGCCAGCTCCAGCAGTGGAGGAATAGTTTTTTCTGTTTTTCTTTTTTTAAAAAGAGGTAATCCAGTAACATGTACCAGGGTCTAAGAATGTTTAAAATGACATATACAATATTCCATTGTAGTGTTAAATCATGATTCCCCCTCCCGTTCCTCACCGAAGAATATTCTCTTTCATTCACCCATTGTACATTTTAAACTTTCTAGATTATGTTACATAATATTTGTGCAGGGGTAATTTGAAGGCAAGACCTGTGAGATGTCATACATTAATTTTTCTTAAACATTGTTATGAATAAATTTAATCCAATGATATGGCAGAACCATCAAACCAATTTACAATTCCCAGCATGCTGCCTCTACAAGGCTATTTTTCCTATAATTACACCAAAGATAAAGAACAAAACCACCAAAGCAAGTAGTCTAGAGCTGAGCCCTTCCTCCTTGACAGCAGCTGCAGAAGCAGATATTGGATTGTTTGTCTGGGGTGCCTTCCTCATCCGAAGCCCATCTTCTTCCTAAAGGAAGGTATGCAATTATATTTTTTGACAAAAAGAATCAGCATTTTCCAAGGCACGTGGGCATACAAAAACAGGAGAGTACCTATGTGAAGCCAACTTAAACAAGTTAAATAAGATAAACGCAGGCAGAAGGGTGTAGGGAGGTAGGACAGGAGCTTTGTATCTACTTGGCTGGCAAAACACAAACCACATGCTCTAAAAGTTTTCTCCTTTTGACTAAGTGATAAGAAAGCCTGTAAAGCACTGCAGAGAACTCCAGGATTGCAAAAAGAGTGAAGAATGGAATGGCATGAAGATGTTGATATTGCAGGTATATTGCTGTTGGAGAAAATGCTTTTCAATACATCTTAAGATAAGCTGCAAAATCTTTTAATTGTAAGGGAATTATTACTCCCCCCCAGTAAGTTGGGGTTTCCACATGCAAGTTTCCCCAGCTTGTAAGCAGAAATCTATTCTCCTCAGGATACACATACCCTGTTACTTTGACAGTATCTCAAAGCAAGTGGTAAATATTCAGTCAAGAAATAAAATTGTAACAGTTAACACAGCCTTTAAAATTGGATATATATCTTAAAAAAAAAAAAAAAAAAATCAATATTCATCAGTGTTGCTTATTTTTGAGTTCAAATGAGCCCTAACTTTGGAGGAGAAGATTAAGAGTCACAGATTACCTGGCATCTCACTACTGCTATGAATATGGATAGGGAACAATTGACTTTTGCAAACAGTAAAGTGTTCCTTAGCTATATGTTACTTTCTGTGAAAAGCATTTTAATTTTCTTTTGACTTTAATTTTCTTTTTAATCTGAAAATTCCTGGTAGCTGGCAGTCTTTTCTGACATTTTAGACACATTTCTGACACTTCACAAACAGCTCCCAATTTTAAAAGATTATTTTAAGTAGTCAACTCAAATCTAGGTATCTCTCAAGGACTTCTTCAAAATTACTTTGAAGAAAAAACAAACCACTGCACCCAACACACAGCATTTATAGCACTGTAAGCCACTACCAAACGAGCACAAAGAGAACTCAAGCTTGCATCTCAACTATATTATTTCTATGTGCAAAACAAAATTGGTTTAGAAGTGTTTAATTTTTTTTCATGCTTCAGCCAGACAAGCAACATCATAGCTGACAGAACGTGGAGTTTCTTTCATTGGGCCAAACTAGTCACGGATTTTAAGTTTTCATTGGTGCTATTATCTCTGAAATTAAACTTTAGTAACAAATGGAAATACTGCAAAGGAGTATTTCAGCAGGGTGATAAAGGCTTCTAATTTACTTGGTTTCACCGTAGTGTGCTAGATACAACAGAAAGCAGATTTTCTACTCATAAGTGTTACTTTGGTCATTTCTAATGCATATTATAGGCACAATTATTTGAATATTCAGTTAAGGCACAAGACTGTCCTCAAGCTCCCATCAGTTTGAGAGAACAGGGCCAAGCTAACACTGAATGCTTAATTGTTGCAGAGAAAATAAGGTGGGAAAATAAAAAGAGAATAATCACCCTGCACCGCTATTCAGTCTCTCTAACTGCATGAGTTTTATTCTGCTTTCAAAGGTAACACTGGTCCAGCACATCTTCCCCCTGACTTTTCAGAAAGAAACCCAAGTTCTCTTTTAATTTATAGACAATATTAAACTATTGTACCATGTTCACGTAACCAAACCTTTCAGCCTCAAGCATCTTTTCGGGAAAGAAGTATATCTGAAAAAAGAAAAAAAATAATCTTTACCTTAAACTGTTTATTCTCCTCCCGTAACCTCTGAACTTCTACTTGAAGCCTCTTATATTCTTCCATTACTTTCTTAACTTCAATGTCATCCAAAGAGGAACTTATTGATTTAGACATTACAGAAGAATCTGTCTTTGTTGCAGTTGTGGATACAATTTTATTTATTTCTATATCATGCTGTTAAAAAAGGATAGAGTAATCTTTGGTTAGTTAGTTATTAACACCACTCCACACCACACACCTGATATTCAGGAGGACAATCAGGTAAAATTGTCTGTGCACACCTGAAACATGCCTGTATTAAAAGAAAAACACAGTTTTACTTTACTGCTTGGAGCAGGTGGGCGAGACGCACAGCACCTACAGCTGTGCCATGTTACCAAAGCACAATTCTAATTACAAGGTGCTCAGCACAAGGAAGAACACTTGTGCCTTCAGCATCTGCCCAGCAGAATAAGCTTCCAGGTTTGCTCTGTTCAGTATCTGTTCTACATTTGCTACTACCTCCTTCCATTAGAAATTAATCAGTGCCTTTGTGGCCCTAACAAGGATCACACAATACAGCCCCGACCTGCATTGGTGTTTCTCGAAGAGTTTTCCAACTCTTTAGCTGCTGAAACAGCATCATATCAAGGAAGGAAAGGGAAGGGAAGAGTGTTGGATAGGCAAGTTTCTACTGCTGATGGTTATAATCGCTATGGCATAAACGGACAGTGTTTAGGAACATCAATCAGTATATTTCAAAATACTTTTATTTTAATATTCTTTATATGATCCTTTTCATTCAATTTCAAGAACTTTTGTGATTGTTCCACTCGCTTTGTTCAGCTACTAGTTATATTAAGCATCACTAAGCTTTCAAATATCTTTATTGTGTTTTCAAAGGGTGATAGTCATCCAGATAGTGAAACAAAGGGCTCTGTCTTTTGCTTATATAGGTGTCTGCATAAACATGCCATTTAGCTAATACCATTAGCTCTGGTATTAAGTTCAATCACTCCAAGCATAGCTGAAAATACTCACAGGCTTATCGTTTTCCGCTGGTAGCTCAAACACACACCTAAGTTTCGAATCCATGAGTTCTTCTGGTTTTGCTTCTTTCCACTTTAAAAATTAAACATTAAACAATGACATAATAAGACATAAGGAAAACAAGGAATAATACATAAACAAATCACATCACTTTATTCAAGAAAAACTCTATAGGTGTTTATCATGTTACTAATGAAAACATATGTGATCAAAATTGAAAAACAAACACATAACTCTGAGTTGCATCTTTAAGAGATCAGAAAATAAAGGAGTGTATCATTCTAAACAGTTTCAAATTTGCATACTGAAATTTATAGGAGAGCTTGGAAGCGTGCTAGAGTAATCAGTGCAGACAGGGGGAGCTATGGACCAGCCCAAAAAAGAATAGGGTAGGAGGAGGGCAGTGAAAGGAAGGGACAAGAAATAAAAACCCAAATCAGCAAACCAAGGCTACAGTGCTAGTTCTTCAGTCTTTGTTTAGCTGGAGTACCTAGTCAAACCTCTCAAATTTCAAAAGAGACTTTCACATTTTTTTCCTGTCTGGTACAGATTACAGGACTCTTCCTCCCCTTCTTCATTCTGCACTGGCCAGGGAGATGCCCGATACTTGCAAGGACATCCACGATTCGCAGGCTTGGTTTTATTTTTGCAGTATCTGTTTCTAAACATGACAAATGCACTGCATGCAAAAAGAGATAAGTTCCCCTCTCTTCCTTCTCTCTCTTTCAATTAGGGAGTCTGCCATTTAAAAAAAAAAAAAAAAAAAAAAAAAAAAAAAAAAAGGGCTTCAACAGCTATAAATCCTGGCTTGGTATCAGCTGTCACCCTGAACCGAAAAGATTGGTTCACAGGGGTGACAGGTAGTTAGAAGAGGCCACGTGTTTTTGGGGTTTTCACGGGGCTTCCCTTTACTTTGGCTGTACTTTGTTTAGCAGGGTATTGCTCAGCTTATCTCAAGTAGGTGTCAAGTTATGGCTAACCCCAGTGCAACCTGAGGAATTTGACTCATCCTGAATAGCTGCAGAGCACTCCAGCCCTTCTGCGGTTGAAGTCACAAGTCTATTTTGAGCTTGTTGGCTGTCTGTGAAGTGTTGAAAGCTTTATAGTACTCCAGTAATTTGTCTCACCTGTTTATCCAGAATAGGACGATACTCAATGGTAACAAAACTAAGAACTGATCAAGCATTATAAGGGAAAAATAATTACGTTGGTTTGCAGAGCTCTGGAAAACTGAAAGGATCATTTAGGTCCAAAAAACATTTTTTGCTAACAAAACATTTTTCATGGTGTAAAGTACTTCACAAGAATTAAAAAGTTAGGGAGGCAGATTGGCCTTTCTATCTTCCACTATCGGTCTTTCTCCCTTATTTTGAGGCATATTAAACAAATTTAGTTTCACCGATCTCTCTGAAGAGAGAATTCTTTGTAAATTTATTCTTCAGAGCAGCAAAGCTTTAAAAGATATAACACTGTTCAAGTAGGGACATATGTCTTAGAGAAATACAAGTTATGCAACACTGAAGTCAACTATAAAGTTTTCTAGTGTATCCAATAAAATATATAAATTAACAAGGATACTCCACAAGCTGAATTCTAAACTTCAATATATCTATTTATTAGAAACAAACAAACAAAATCTATGTTTGAACTACTGTGCAACTTCCACTTTGGAAAGCAACCCACATTTTCATATCACCTCCTACGTATAAAAGCATGGGAAAAGAAATGTTAGCTCTTCATGAAGCAGAGCAAATGAAGGTCAAAAATGAAGTCAGCTGCAATAACAATAATAAAACGCTGTGACAATTAATATGATCATGTATATATTCAAAAAGAACAGAAAATGAGTTTAATTTGTTCCTTGGATATTTTACTAAGCCGTGAAACCAAATACGTCATAAAGAGTGAATTCTTCAGGCTTCTAGGAAAGACTGGCCTTCTCCTCTTAAAAGGACTTAGCAGTGGGAGCATGTACCAGATTCTGCAATTCTAAATGGAATTAGTCAAAAGGTCCTGTTGTATTATGAAGGTTTCCCTAGATGAGTATAAATGAAAATTCTACTTAAACTATTAAGAGCTACCTGGAAGATGCACACTGAGAGGCTACTGTAGAAAAGCAGTAACACACATTCTGGGCTTTTCCCCCCAGTAATTATATGCATACACACATAAACCCATGCTTCAGACAGCAACAGGCTTTTTCTTGTGTCCTCATCAGCTATGCAGTGCTCTCGCAAATTACTAAAAGCTAGATCAGAGAAAGTTCTCATGTCGTCTTGTAGTAGCAAAAATCTTGCTCCTACAGGAAAGCCTCCAGCTGACGTAGTGCTGCCTTTGTTTCCAGGTCACCTTAAAGTAGCCAGACATCTGATGTCTAGGTCTTTGTCCTTTGCCTCAGCACCTATGTGCTTTTGTTATTCTTATGGGTAACCCACAGGGCAAGAACTATGAGAGCAAAGATTCTTTAGTTTGCAAAACACACAGCAAAGAAAAATATAGTACTTTTGCTGGTTCCCCCTGGAAAAAGGAAGCTGCTCAAAGGAGGTAACTGAGGAAACAGAGATATAAAATCTAAGAGATTGATCCTTAGAATGTATAGTTTATAGTTTTACAAAATCACATGTATTTATACATATTTTTAAAAAATACAAGTACTTAAATAAACATGTGTTTCATGACTTGATATCCCACTACTAACAGTTCTAAGGAAGCAATCACAGGCATCAACTAAGTCTTCTGCGCTGTGCCTTGTAACACAAGAATCATGGGGCTACAGATAAAAAGATCTGTCTTTGCACAAGGATATCAATCTGGTAAAACTTTCCAGGAAAATTCCAGTGTCATTCTACAAGAGCATTTAAACAATGCAGTATAAGGTCATAATCAGAAAGAAATCTGTTTTAATTAAATATCAATACTTACTACTGCTTCCATATCTGAAGTATCAGCTGGAGCAAACATAGACTGAACCATAAACTTGTGTTTACTTTTCTCATTAGGATCATAGTCAAAAGGCTGTAGCATCACTGCAAGAAAAAAGAAAAACCCCAAGCACACTATGTTAGCACTGTGCTGATGCACTGGCTCTCCTGTGCTGATATAGTGACACGATCTGAGAAAAACAGACATTGAAATGATTGTTGTACAACCTTAAGATAAAAGTAGCAGTTGGGATTTGGAACTCTTCTTAAAAATCTAAGGCAGATTTCTTCAGCCTGTCTATGCTTTTATTTGAGAATCGTGGAAATGCTGATCACTGTACAATATTCCATACACAGCTATGGCAAGATAACAACAGCAATTTATACTCATCTTTAAACTCCTCAGCATATTTCACATATCTTCTGAGACAAAAGAAAAAATTCTCAGAGAAAATTTTATATATATATATATACACACACACATACATATATAAAAATATTTCTTTCCTTCATCCTTAGGAACAAGAACAAGCAGGTATTTTAATTACTTATATACACAGAATTGCTACAGTTCCTGAGACAAACTATACAAGCAAAGTCAAATGTTTTAAAGTTCAAGCCTCAGGATGGAAATTTCCTCTACGAAGTTCACAAGTCTCGTAATTATTTGTTTTATCACGCACAACTATTTCTCTTCCAAAAATGAGTTGTGGAAGGTTTGCTACCAAGGTTATGGTTAAATATTTTACAAACTTTGCCTCTGGAAAGTATAAAAGAAATTTATTTCTTTCGATCCAAAAAATCATAATCATGCTAGTATTTATTTAAATAAAAAATAACTGTTCAGGAGGCAAAGAAATGAAAGGTGCATTTGGGTGGAGAGGGATTGCTTTACGAAAAAATATTAGGGATTCATAAAGTTCTCTTTTTTGGAGGGAGAGGATTAATCTACTAAAGTAACTTCAAGACAGAGCGCTGTGTATTTCATTTACCAGGAATATTCTTTCATCATAGTGGTCATTTAGAACCCCTACATTTTTTGGCAAATCATACTGGATATTCAATTACTGTGCAATACACGGAATGTGTTTTGAAGATTGGACAGCACACAATGTAAAAATAAACTAAGTAAAATAGATGAAGATGTCACTAGATGCTGCAAAAAGTTAAGAACAACCTGAAAATTAAAAGTGAGACTTGCACATTCTGCAATTACTGCTAATATAAAAGAATGGGATTACTTGCATGTACCAGTACGATTAACATTACATGGCAAAATTCATCTGCACCAATTACAGGGGTTTGCAATAGAAAAGCAATAGACAATGATCCCATTTACTAGAAATGAAGAAAAGCCAAATCAATCTGCCTCCTTCAATAAGCAGGATGTGTTCTGGCTGTGCAATCTTTATTCTGCACACAATCTGTGGTCATCAACAACCACATGCCTTTTTAAAGCTACGAGAACAGGAAGACAGGAAATTGCCTCATACAAATTTTAAACTCACCTTGCAGCAATCAAATACTAGTCCAAAATAAGTGTTTGCAAACCGACTACTTTTAAAACTAACTGTTCCAAACAGAATTGGGCAATATGGCACTGAATAACTGCAGAGTATTTTTCCCTGCAGTAGACAAATGGCTGTTATTTCTAGTATTTAAAAGTGTCAGAGCTAACTGGAAAGTCCAAACCATCCAACATTTATGGAAGCTCTCCAGACCTGCAGTTTTATCAGCTTCCCTTGCCCAGTGCAACTATAAGCTCATCTGAAAATCATTATTTCCCAAGTGATAGTGCCAAAGCCCTTGCCGAATGCCAAATGATCACTGCTCTGAACTCCATTCACTCAATCCGAACAGCAGGCTACAGAGGGCTTGACAGCAGAAATGTTGCTAGCTTTCGTAATTTTAGATCAATACATGAAAGCCACATTGACACAAATTATTCGGCAAATGTATGCTATGCAAATGTATGCCAGATTGAAAACTCAAAAATATCTACTTTGTTTAGAATGAAACCAAACCATTTCAATGCTTATTCAGAGCCTACTGGGGGCTTCTGAAAAACACTGGTCCTATGTGACTGCCCTAACTGCTATATGATTTGCTGCTGTCCAATGTGGGTCTTCTGATTTGACTGGAAATTCCATTCCGCACGTAAGAGCTATGTGAAAAATATGTTTCTACAAAACCCTTTAAAAAACCATCTGTCATTGGATCAAAAATTGTGACCAACTATCACCAGAACCCTTTGTTCTGAGAAATAAAACAATTAACATGAATTTCAAGAGGGAGTTGAAATATGCACTGATTCATCTAAACTGATCATCTTACAGCTTGGATACACAAAATACCACAAGCAAAAACCTGCAAAGCCATTTGAAGATCAAATGTCATGCAAACTCCTCCATACATTTCGTGCATGTGTGTGCGCACATGCGACTGTGGTTACCACTCACCATCCTCTTTTTTTTCCTACCACAGTTTACAGCCAGAAGTTGATACCAAATACAGAAATTCTTCAAGTTTTCCCTCCAAAAGGGAGGGAGGAAATTTGAAGAAAGCAGCATGGAAGGGGCAGCCCGCTATTTTTAAAGTCAGCTGCTTCAGTACTCCCTTCCAGGAGAAGAAGGAACAGAAAAGTCTCCCTGCTCAGATAGCCAGTGACCTTCCTCTAGCTTTCATCTAAATTTATCAATGGCCTGTTCACTTGGTCTTGGACCAAATTTGCCCTTACACTTAAATAGCAAAGAAGGGGAAGAGCCATTTACCTTCAATGCACTCCAAGACACGGCTCTCAGCGACTTTTGGCCTTCTGGCAAGCTAGCCAAGCCAAACACATCCGTCCTCTCTGCGGCCAGCTCCCCATTCATGCCCTCCTTGAACTCCTCTGGGCAAGCTGCTCCAAATAAACACCCCCGAAATCTTCCCATGCCTTAGACAACAGCATTTACACTTTCTAAGCTCCTCCATTACCCACCATTTTTGACAGGCACATTGTGTTAGCATCTCTACCACCCAACGGTCAGCAAAAACATCCTAATATCCCTGTCTCTCTTCCACAAGGCTGCAATTACAGCAGAAGCACTTTATTCTCCAAGCACATGACACTGCAGGTCTTTTTATGATGAAGCTCATCCTAATTCTTCTACTGTAGCCTTCAAGGACACCCAGTTCTTGCTGCATGTTAGCTTCAACCTCCCAACTTTACATCTTTAACAGTGTACTACTTTCTTGTGCCAGGACTGCTCATAAAAGCATTAAACAAGACTAGCACCAAGATTTACTCACGATACGTAACCAGTAACTTCTTTTTAATACATCTCAAAAGCTATTTGTCCTCCACATCATTATTTATTCTCTAAATAGCCCACTGTACAATCTGTGAACCTATTTTTGTCTTTTCTAGTTTTATTAATAATTTTTTCCATGTGGCTGTTTATGAAATGCTTTATGGTCTCCACGGATCAGATCTATATTTTGCTTTTAATAAAAAAATAACAGTTACAGGGCAAACTTCAAGAGGGAGGTAATGTGGGTCAGCTCCACTGAAGGCAAACAAAGGGCATTCACATTTACAGATGCAAGCGGAAACCACTGCATCACTTCACACTTGTACATGTTTTTCTAGTTCCTCCTGCGTATTTTGAGAACACTAAAACTACTGAATCTGCTAAAAACTGCTGCAAAGATGCAGACAGACTCTTACAAAGCAGATGGCAAAACCCTAGCATAGATGGACAATGATTATACAGTCTGGGAGCCCCGGGGGGACGGTGCACGGCCGCAACACGGCCTCGGGCAACTCCCAGAGCGTCAGCGGTGTTGGGACATAGATCTGCAACGCACGGGGCACCAGATGACAACCCACGACCAGCACCTTAGCGAAGGGGGACACACACAGGGCCACTGAAGAGCAGTCTAGAATGGCTATACTGAAGGGACTGCAGACTGCCTATTCAGTCAGGTAAACTTAGCAAGGACTGAACCCCCCTCGGAGGGGGCTCTGCAGCCCAACAGCAACTGCAGCTTCTGCTGCCTTCGAGAAGGTGCTTGCAGGCTGCTCCCTTCAGCAGGACACTGCTCGCAGATGGCACCATCTGTGCTTCACCTCTCCCTGCGATACACACCTACCTGCAGGCCCAGCAGCACCTGCTCAATTCTTTCTTTTTTCCTTTGCAAGCCAATCATGCATTTTACATAGATTTCAATCCTGAGAAGCCCCCTGCAAATATCTTTGCTAAAATAAGACCTGCTTTAAGAAAAGCAGCAGAACAAGCATATATACCTCTGTTTTCAGAGCATGTCAGATCAAACAATCAAATGCGATGACAGTGCACACACACTTCCTGACAGTTATGTAAAGGCAACTGTTAAAATGACACACTATTATATAACAGGTGAAAACACGGGCTACAAACCTGGCACTGCAGCAAGCAGTGCACGGTGAGAGGGCCCTAAGTACTGATACTTGGGAAGAGCTATGATATGGCATTAGAAGCCAGTATTAGATATTCCACTGGAAAATCAAAACCTTTTTTTTCTAGCATTTCACATGTGTTAAATAAGCCATAACTAAAAAAATAAATTGGAATAATGTACTGGTAACTGCTTCTATCTCAGGATACAGTACCTTCAGGAACTGACATTAAAATAGCAAATACAGTGACATACGAGGTAAGAAAGGCATCCAGTTACTACCGGTACAAGGCTGAGAGGGGCTACCCCAAACCAAGCATCAGTAACACCTCAAGAAGCTTGCGAACAATGTGCTGGTTTTGTGACATGATACTTCAACACTGATTTTTTGGAGAGATGATGTGCAACACTGACCCAGTGCTACCAAGTGGCTGCACTAAAGCTGGTAAACAACCCCAGAAGGACACACTGCATATATTACATTAGGTTAAAGATCCAGAACTTGTTACGGAATTATCTATATTCTAGTAATTTTTCATGAGTAGTACTTCACTGTATGAAGTCCTATTATTATATCTCGCACAAGACTTGAATAACATCATTGAAAAATACTGATTCAGAGGCAACAATGAAAAAAACTATTTATATTTCACTTTATTAAACACAAAATAAGCCCTCTGTTCTTGAGCAATGTTACTCCAGAGCAAAGGCTCAACTCCCTCACTGTGAATCTGAAAACAACTCTGCTCTGTAAATCAGAGAGCCCTCCTTTAACCCCTCCTGTCAATCCTGAAGATCTTTTCTGGTTATCAGAACTAAAATCAGTGCCATTCTCAGGCCCCAAGTTAAGTCCCAAGCGCAGCTGAAAGGAACTACCAGGAATGCAATATATACAGCTCCATTAAAAAGAAATTCAGCCACAGCCGAAGGCAGTTCCAATTTTGAAGGTTTTAAGAAATGAGGAGTTAACATTTATAATCCCACAATTCAATAAGGTATCTACCAATAAATTTACATTAATATATTATCTAGAGAACTAGATATGTACTGCTTGTATATTATTATGTAATGTTAATATAAAGACTTTTCAGGTAGCTATTCATCATCATCAGTAAATTGTTACCAGCAGGAAAGTATTTCTAACACTTCAAAAGGATCTCTGTGATAAAATACAGCAAAGCAACTTTCAAAAAAAGAAAAAAATCAACAAAACTGTAAATCACTACAAAGGAGTTATCAGAAAGTTAAATTTCTCAAAGCTGTATAGGCAGGAGCAAACCATAACTTAAGAGTTAGCACAGCAATATTTCACAATGGCATTTGTTAACTCAGTTCTTGGACTAGATCCATAATTTATCTGGTATGTCTCTGGGAAGAGTGGGGATGGAAAGCAAGTAAGATGCTGGCACGCTGGTAGCACAACATAGCTGGTTCGCACAACACTTGCTATCCTACGTTCTGTTCAAGGTAAAGCAAAGGGTCACTGCAAACAGAAGTTTAAGAAAACACTCAAAAGTTGAGATCAAGATTTAGAAAAGTACTGCATGTGCCAGCAAAGGAAGAGAGTCTTTAATTTTAAAAGTTCATCTGAAAGATGAAAGGAATCCACATCTTCATAGCATAAAGATAATTTGTAGCTAGAAACCGTGCTAATTTTCATTATCACTTCATTGATTTGTATGCATTTAACATGCTTGCCTGAAGCTAGTATAGATGACAGACAGCTCTGCTTGGGGATTGTACTGAGTTCCAAAAATCTCAATTCCTCTCTAGAGATTTTATTTCATTTACATATTAGTCATTTCAAAGCTTCCTGCATACAAGTTAGCTTTCTTCTGGAGCAGAACTGCTTCAAATAGGGCCTGTCCCCGTTTCTACTGCATTGCCCTGGTTATCTCCTAACCCTGCCACATTCTCTGGAGCTCACCTGCAATCACATGTCCGCGCGATTTGACAAGGAAGAAATCCCAGAGACAGTAGATCTGTGTGCACCAGTGTAAACACATGCAAGAGAGCTCACAGGATTAGCAACTCATTGTATTAGAGTGCAAATTATTTTCAGGATTAAGTTTTATTCTGTTGAACCATACTGTCCAAGAATGAGGATTCTGAATACTTTACATTTTATTCCGCAAAGATCGAAGTCCTTTTTTCATTTCTAAGTTTTACAAGAGGAGTTGTTTTAAGTTCCCCAAACTATTAGTTCCAGGACAGAAAAGTTTGGCAAGAAGCAAATGACAAAACATAAAATCCTATTAGGAAGTAGTTTGCTAGTATGGACTTCCATAGGCCAGAATCTTGTGTGTTGTTATTAAATCAATATAGAAAAATTATTAAAAACCAGCATGTTTATATAAATCATTTTTCCTAAGCAAAATATTAAGCTTTATTTATGCAGTCTTTATAGTACACCTTTCAAATAGAATTAGTTATGCTACCAGAAACACGGACCAGAGAAGTCTCATAAATCCCAGCATGAAACTTTAGTAACAAAATATATTATTTTTAAACAAACCAGAAACTCAACAAATAGGAAAGGAAAAAAGTATTTCTAGAAATCTTACAAAGAAAGAAAGTTAAAGTAGAAACTCTCAGCACTAATTGAGGCTGCTAGTTAGATACACTAGCAATACTACAATTCATGTATAATTTTATAATTGAACATCTTCCATTGGGCTATTACAGTAATGCACATCATGAAGTACATTGGGAATGATGCGCTTTTCCATGTTTATGGAAAATACTCGCTTCAGGCATAAAAGTAAGCCACTCCTTTGCTTTTCCATTACTACATTTAGCCAAGTCAAGAGCTACTGACTCATTAAAGAAAAAGAAAACCATTAACTTTCCCCATGGAACAGCAGAGGTTTAGTCACTTCACATTTTCAACACCAAACCCAAATACTGGGTGCTCTTTAGCAACTGTCTATACTAGTCTAAGCTGAAGTCTACCCAGTCCTACTCTTTTCCTTCCCATGTCAGGAAGTTGAAAAAAAAAAAATCAAAAATCAGCAAATGAACAAAACCCCACAAACACACACACAAGAACCAAACAAAATAAAAACCTAACTCTACAAAAATAATCCCATGGGGAGGGCTGGCCTGCAGCAGCACTGAGTGGATAGACCAGCTAAGGCTGTTATGGACCTCTAACTCATTTATGTTTTTCTCCCTTCCTGTCCCACCCCAAAACAGGATGTAAAAAATAAAAAACAAAACAGGCATGAAATGGTTGTTTCACATCACATGCCCTTGCTTTTACAAGCATTCAGCAAAACACTTGCAATTGCAAAGCACTCCAAGAAGTCTTTGATTTAATGAAGCTATTTTTGACTCCTAAAAACCTGCTTGAATGACTTACCAGAAACATTAATTGATGTTCCTGCATCGATAATTCCACTGTTAGGCCTTACACAGTATCTACGTGGTGCTGTGGTCTTAACTTTGAAGCACACATTTCTGTCTGTAGGGTTGCCGAGCTTCAGGTTTGTGGTGACAACATCTGTGAAAGGCCCTGAGGAGGAGAGCAAAAGTAGACTTTAAATCACAAAAAGAATACTCCCCAAGCAGAAGCTAAGCAGACACCAAATTTCTGCTCACAAAACTCAGAAAGTCATTAGGTGCTCGATTCCCATTCATGGCACTTAGATAACTGGACACAAGAAGCTAAGGATGTAGAGAGGCCTCTGAACATCTGACATGTAGCACACATGAACACTGGCAGCCCAACAGTTCAAGCTGGGCATTAAAAGCAGAACAAGAAGGGAGGAATCATTTACACATGGTGCCAACGCAACAAAAGTGTGTTCATATGATGCCACATTTTCTGTTTCACCACACTTAACCCACTCTATCAAATCCAAGCTTACAGACACGTTTTAGATGATATTTAAGGGAGACATGATTAGAAAGGTCATTATAGTACATTAAATAGAGAGAAATTATAATGAAGCGGATACAATATGTACATGTAGGCTGGGCCACCATGCCAGCAGGACACCACTGGGAATGGCCCAGCCATAATCAGCCCAACCAGCACTCCCCATGCGCTCTCCTTCCTGCCACCTCCTTAGCTCTTCCCCAGTAATTCACCCGGCTACTAGAAATGAAACATCAGAAGAACTTCTCATAAACCAGCCTATGTCACCAAGACAGGAAACAACTGCGTGGAAAGAGGAAAATTCCTGGATGCTGACAGCACTGGCCAGGATTGCCCGACTCCAGCCGTTGTCAAGTTCTGCACTAACAGATACAGGCTGGTAAGTGAGTATTAGGCAGACTCCCCACCTGTAACTACCATCATCCCCAAGGTTAGAGAATAGGCTAGTTAGTGATTTACTAAAGGACACTGATAAATCAGATGCAGGTAGGGTATCTGCACTCTTTTCCTCACAAAAATTATAGTCCTAAAATGTAAAAAAAAGATAGTGGTTATTTTTATTTTATAAAAAGTAAAAATCACTTGAGAATACAGAATTGGTTCTGGACTGCAGCATAGTTGACTTAAAAAGTTTTTTCCACAAATATGACACAAATTTGTCACTTAAGATGCCATTTAACATCACTGTAAAAGTACCAGTTCCAAAGCCTTTGTTCTTGATCCAAATAATGCTAAATATTTCAAACAGACAACAAGGTAGCATCATTTCTACTGGAATGCTGGAGAAGTCAGATCTTCATTTACTGCAATCTGGCAGCAAAAAGATGGAAGCAAATAGATTTTCTGATCCGCTGAGAAAGATTTCACCCAACCTGTGCCTGAGGAAACACCAGGATGCGAAGGCGCGTGGAGCAAAGCTGCCGGGTTTCCTCTGGGCTTCGCACGCAGAGACAGCCTTTAAGTTCAGTGGAAAATAACTGGGCAGGAGAAGTTGTGAGGCACCGAGTTAAACAAGTGAAGGTATCAGAAGAAATCCAGCAAACATTTAGGTAAAGGCAGTAGCAGATCTTCAAGACAGCTCTAACCTTACTACAAAAACACAGCCTGAGTGGCCATGGCACGGAGGGAGGTGCTGTGCACAAGCCCTGCACACGCAGCTGCACCCTCACCAGCGTGTTACTTGCTGGGACAGCTTTCCTGCAGGAAATACCATGTTTTCACTTGGCTGCTACATGAACGCATGTGGAGTGCACGTCCCCCTGCACAAAGCTGCTGTTTGTAGTAGCAACATGAGCATAATTCTGTGTGCAAGGTAATTTCCAAATGGAATTACTTATTGCTAACATAGACCATACCGAAACGCTTGGCAGCAAAACCTTTCAGCAGACCGAAATGATTTCTTGTGTGCCTAACTGCCGCTTCTGCTTCTCTTCTGCCCACTAAACATTAACTCATTTTTGGTACACTTCCCCAATTACAGATCTGCAGATCCCAGAGCACACGCACCCGGGAAGGCCGACATCTGCTTCCCACAAGCTCGTGCCCAGGCTTATTCCTCCTGACACGGTCGTGCAAGCAGTGCGAGCACAGAGGGCTGCAGACATGCAGGAGGAAAGGTGGTGATTTCAAGCGCATAAGAAAAGAGTAAAGCAGCAGCAGGGTACTACAGTAGTTGGAACACGGCAGTAGAATAGTATCAGCTGTGTCTGTCAGTCTTCTAAGAGTGCAGCCCATGGGCTGCTAACTCGGGCCAAAATGACACCTTGAGAGCCCAATGCTAAGCCCCGAGGGTCAGTTGGGCTGCAGGCTCCTCAGGTGGGCCATGGGGAGAGACTCCAGCAGAAACACAGTCTAATTCTGCATGGCGGAGGCACATCTGCTTTCCAACAGCTTCCCTTTTCAATAACAGGCATTGAGACTTCTAGAACCACATCCAGAACTACAGCAAAACACTCTGCACTAGTCCCCAGTGCCTTCCTGGCAGAGGCACGGAAATAGCTTTGTCTTCGTCCTCGCTGCAAGCGGATGGACAAGTATAGGCAGCATTTGGATAATTCCCTTACTGCCCAAGATTGGCTGCAAAGAGTAACTGCAACCAGGCAGGTTGGTGCATCTGGAGAGCACAGAGCCGACTGCAGTGAAAGCCGACTAAAGGGAAGCTGCACTCGTGAAACGAGGCCCTTGTTTCATGGAGTCCAAAACAAAAGAATGCATTTGTGATCATTTACAGTATTCCTGGAAAAACAAAACTGCTATTTCTGCAAACAGAAACCCAGTAGGTCTAAGGGTAGGGTGCTCTCTAAATGACATTTCACACTTAAAAACAAACAAACAGAAAACCCTACTATTTTTCTCCCCTCTTTTTTAAAGATCATGAGAAAAATGCCACTGGTGTCATCCCAAGGACAAAGTTATGGGAAACTCAGGGGCTGGATGTGCATCATCCGACATGGGGTTGTCATGGGAGCAAGCTGCCCCTAAGGAAGAACGTAGCAAATTGCATTTGGCGGTAGAAGTTTGTCATGCTCCACAAGGGCCTGACGACTTCTTCCTGCCTGTGAGAAAAAAGTCAACTGGTGCTCATGCAAACTGTGGGCATCTCATAACAGGCAAACTTGCAGGTAATATTTATAGAAAACAAGAAAAAAAAAAAAATCAGTTGTCTCATGTTCACATATAAACAAACAGAACATATGATGAACCTTCGCAAAGTAATTTTCACCAGGGTTAGTTTCAAACTACAGCTGTGGTTTTCCACCCAGGGGCTATGCATACAACCCTTCACATTTGAAGATCACGGTATTATCTTAGAATTTGCCATGCTCCATTTCCTATTCAAACACCAGTGCTGTATCAATCTTTCTTAAGAGTGCCATTCTGCAGTGTAGTGCATTATAATATCACAAATCATTTCAGTAATAATACAAAAGCCTCAGAATTAGGTCAAAGGAACATGATGTCAACTCTATTTAAATTTTAAATAAGCTTCATTAAAAAAAAAAAAAACACCAATAACAAAAAATAAACAAACCACTGCACATGCTTGTAATGGCAAATCCAGGCTTTTGATGACAAGTTTTGGCTCATCATGGTACTTCCTCTAGGTTTCGTGCAACTCGCTTCTTACAGTAATCATGTTGGGTAGCTACATCATTTGCATAGAATCTTAATAAAATTATTCTCCTCTGAACCAAAGATCCTTACATTAGCACCACAAATTAAGCAACCCTCACACACACATACTTTCAGCACAGATATGACTGCTGCCGTCTAGGTTGACATGCAGAAGGAAAGTTGGCTCAAGTGCTACAAAGCAAGGATTGAGGGCAGAGGCTTCAGCAGAAGCTCTTTAACCAGAGCAGCGGAGTTGTCTGCAGCATTGCACATGTGCTTGTTACTACTACATCTTCAGTATTAACTGCTTATATTAGCTGGGCACATCCTGCGGCCTTGCATGGTCTTGCTCTCACCCCCATCCCTTGCCTGCACAGCCTTGTTCAGGCTGCATGGAGGCCAGTACTGGGAGCTGCTTATGCTGAAGGTTAATCCAGTAACAAGAACGGGTGAGGAGGCGGCGGCAGCAGGGAAGAGTAAAAGCAGAATCAGTTTCCAGGCAGAACAAGCAGCATCAGGAAAATTGCATCCTCCTGCACAGCAGACTTGTGCCAAATAAAGGCAGCAGGATCTCGCATGCAGCGGGCTAGGGCTGGAATGGTTAGGCACACACACTACAGTCCCACTTCTTGCAGTGCTGACAGGTTCGTTCGAAGTCATTAAGGCACACGTCTAACTTGGTGTTTAAACCCAATGTAAATTATCATCTGCTTTAAGCTAGGCATCTCCTGAACAATCTACAGAACTGGTACCTTGAGAAGTGAGAAAGGCACTGCAGCAGCACTTGCTCCAGTCTGAATGTCACTGAAGTGATGTTAAAGTGGCAATCGTTTTGATTAACAAGGCTAAGTGGCCCATGTCATTCCCCAAAGGTTTTAGATGCACTTTCATCTCCTTTCCGCAGACCACAATTTCTGCCGCTGCACCACAGCAGCACAGACAACACCCAAAGGTCAGGGCAGAAGGTAGAAACCCCACGGCGCTTCTGCCGAGGCAGCTCCTCTCGACCCGCTGTGGACAGCGGTGGCAGGAAGAGGAGGGCACGGACCTACTTCACCAGTGGCTGATCCTGTCCCTGTGTCAGGTGAAAGGTATTAGTCACCTGACATATTAACCAGCCACAGAGGAATAACTAAAGAGCCTCCCAGGAGATTAGGAGAGGGGGAAACTTGAATTGTTCTGCAGCTGCTCTCAAGAGCCTGAATCCACTCACTGACAAGATGCGACCTGGTCCATCCAGCTCCTGGAAGCGCTGGGTTTATTGTGCATGTATATCCAACAGCAGAAGTGCAGGAGGTGAACGTGATGCTTCAGGTTCAGGCTCCCTTTCCCACCACATACCTCATGGTGACTCCTGCCCATGAGGCATGGAAGTGCCTCCCAGCAGCTCTGTCAGCCTCTCACACTGACACGGGCCTCAGTCTGCTCTAATGCACATGAACTTACCATAGAGCCCGAGGAAGCAACACCCCAAAGCTCAGGTCCACCTCCAGCTGAATGTTTCAGCCTTTCTACTCACAGTCCTCCTTACCACCACACCCCCACAACTACTCTGTTTCTTCACGGGACTTCTGACAGTACCTGAAGTCACCTGAAGTTACTATTCTCCCACTTCATTGTTGTGGGACTGTCAGTAGGGAGACAGTCAAAATAAAAACACTGGTGGTAAAACTGAAGATTGCCAAGAGGGTTCAGCGATGGGCGTGCAACTCGACTGACTTTACGCTCCTTTTGGAGTCAGATGTAAATCGACAACCTTTAGAAATAAACACTGAAATGAGAAAAGCTGAAATGTCAAGCAAGACATCCTGGGCTCCCAGCCAGGTGCCTGGGAATCAAGAACACCCAAAATCCAATCAAATTCTCCCACCATCTTACTTGTCTTTAGACAAATCACTTAAGGGGTTGATCTTCTGCTATTAAAAGCCCTAAGAGTTGATAGCGACTCCAAAACAGAAGCAGGTTTGGACCCTCAGTTTCTCTCTCTGTGAAGTCAGGAGAATACTTATCTAATTACAGAGAATCTTGTGAAGATTAATGTTTTAAGAAGCACTGTGTGCCAAGTTCTAATCATCATCATCATCTGGCTCTGGAGACATTTATAATTAAGAGAACATCAGCAACTTTTAAAATCCAAGTAGTTCACAACCGAAAAACAAGAAATGCCTGTGTTGCATAAACATCTTATTTCACAAGAAACTTATTGAGATGATCCAACAATTCCAAATTTGGAAATTATTTTTAAGAAAAAATTAGGCAGCTTTCAATCCTTCTGTAATCCATTCATAACCCTTTCATTCTCAGCCCAGATTTTAAAAGGAAGCACCTATAAAACTGTCCTTGCAGCAGTTTCTCAATTTCTTTACTCTTACCATGACTGTCTCACAGCAGAAGAGAAGAAAAGAAGGGAGGGAAAAGGTCATTTTCAGTTTTGCTAAGCTAAGCAGTAGAAACACGGATAAAAGTGTTACAAAAAAATAAAATTCCATGCAAATCACTCCCTGTGCATTAGTTTTTGTTGAGAAATATATTTTTAAATTACCTAGTTGTTAAAATAACCCAAGGCAAGAAAAAAAAGAGCATGAAGAAAAACAAACATATTACATGTTCCGGATGCCAAGCTTGGAGCGGGGTTGACAGTCTGTAAATTATCCCATTTGGATGGATTAATCAGTGTCCTCCTCTGGCCTATTCTGACACAACCTATTTTTGCCAGAGCATGTGTTATATGCTTAATTGAAGGGAGGAAGAGGGGAGAAGGAAAAAAAATACAAATAAGAGACTGAAGACTATTTTCAGAATATCAATTAGATTATAACATTTGTCACCTTCTGTATCCTCAGAGGATCATTAACTGTTTTACTTCACAGTTTTGAGAACTGAGAGGCCACACATAAGCTTGCCAAGAGAAGAACATGCCCTTCAATTTTTTTCTCCAAGAGTAATTTGTTTGTGCCGCTTCTTCAGAATTTTATTACATGCAAAAATTACTGACTGATATTGTGTGCTTTGGTTGCTTATGAGAAGAAATATTATTAGATACTATCATATTTATTTCTGCATACAACTGAATAAGCAAGAGTGATAGCAGAACTGGCTACCTTTGAGAGGCTGTTTACCCATCCTTTGAGATCCGGGGCCCACACACATTACATTGCTCATTCCATGCCCAAATATGATCTACATCACCTCTCTCCAGGTATGAAGAAGACTCAGAAAATAGTGGCATACTCTATTTTGATAGTGGAATAGCTATTACAGTGCCATGGTGATCGAAAGAGATGCAACAGTGACACCCGCTTATTCTGCGCAGCCAGCAGCCTCCTCCGAGCAGCTCAGCCACCTGATGTGCAGAATTCCCTGCCAAAACTGCTCATAGTGCAGGCGAAAAGATGCTTTAAGAAGGAAAAAAAAAAAAAGTTTTCTGGAGCATTTCCCTGGCAGAGACATCATGATTTCATTTCCCCCCCGCCCACCTCCTGAACAACACTTTTCCTAATGCTTCTTGCAAAGTAATTTTCCCAAGCTTAATTTAATCACTAATCTCCATTTCGGATGCATATTGAAATGGCAGGGAAGGTGCTTCTTAGCTACTTCAATTTATGCTCACATATATTCTTCAAATAGACAAATCTGACATGCAGCTTAAATAGCATCTGTGCAAATATTTTAAGTGCAATATTATGCATAAATTGCAAATACCAGAATAAACAAGCAACATTATAGTTTTGTGGAAGCACAATGAATAGCTGCTTTTCTGGTGGTTAAAAAAAACAAAGTACATAAAAATTAAGATATTAATATATTTACAAAGAAAGAGGAATCCCAAATTTAGTGAGATACATTACTGTGGAAGAGTTTGAAAACCAGCTCATTAACTGTGCTTTTAGAATCAAAGAAATAAAGTCCAAACCCTCAAATTAGAAACTTAGTCAGAAGCAGTGAGAGAACCTAAAATAAAAGGGTAAAATACTTGACAGCTTATGCTGTTTGGCATAAAACTAGGTACAAATGTGATATTGCATCCTCCAAGCCAAGCTCCCATAAATATAATCTGCTTCACTGTATGAGTGACAAAACAGAATTACAGAGCTTGGAGTGCCTGGAACCTATTACACTGGTCATCAGAACCATAAACACCAGTATGGACAGGGTAACAACAGCAGCTATCTAACAGGAAACAATAACAACAAAAAAACTCATTCTGCCCAGTGAAAATGAACACATCCTTTGCAGGAAGGCCAGAAGAAAGGAAAGATTGCAAAAATAGAGGAAATTACACAGGCAAACATTTAAAGAAAGATGCAAAACACATTTGTAAGTAAAGCATCACGAGAAGCAAGAATTCCAAATACGAACAGGGTAAGGTGACAGTGCAAACACAAAACACACACTGGAGAGCAGTCATGGTTAAAATGAAAAAAATAAATGCACTTTTTGAAGAATTATATAATGATTTGATTTGCCTTCTACAAGCATGAATTAAGTCTTCAAACATGTTTGCAAAAACACAAGTTTGGCTCCATAGAGAGTCCCACACCTACACCATCACCTTTTTATAATTTGCGTTGCAAGTAACTGGATCAGCAGGCAAGCCTCCCCCTTCTCAATTTTTTCCACCCCTCGTTGTGGAAACCAACCAAGAAAACAGGATTAAATTTAGACTGATGAAATCTTTAATCCATAGCACGATGGTAGGAGGCACTTCGTTTGCAGCTGAGAGAACCAGACACTAAAGGAATTTAGTAAAGAGATTATTTTCATAAAGCATTTATAATAATGTGGGATAAAGTACTGCAGGCAGCAGCAAGACCCAGTTTTGGCGGCCAGAAGAACTACAGAGGAGGTAGATAACTTTCAGTTGTAACAGCTGTAATACAGGAGGACAGACTCAGTCAACCGAGTCTGGACTGTCTTCCTAGTGTAAACAGTCAGACCCTCCCATCCACGTGCATTTTAATCCTACGATGAATTAAACATGGAAAGGGCTATTTGCTTTGTGTACATCTGCAACAGCAGCAGAACCACGGCAGCTGCTCCAGACGGAGGGCACAAACTGCCCAGCGGGCCAGGTCTCCAAACTCACCACTAGTCCGGGCATATAAAAAAATATCCTATGTGCCTTCTGCAGAGAAGCTGTTTATCTCAGTCTACGAGAACAATGATGTCAAGGATCTATATATTAAATATTAATACTGGATCAAAAGCCCTCTGGGAGGCTTGGCTCAAGCCTGGCCCTTACTTTAAATAAACTGTTGTGTAAATCCTGGCATTCAGACACACAAGAGGCTACTTTTCTGCCCTAGTTATCATGCAGGTAGGCAGTGAACAGAGGCCTCGGTGCTTCTTATTGCAGGAACAGTCACTAGGGTGTTGGACTTGCCCATCGGAGAGAGATGGAAGCGGGAGAGGTCTGAATCTAAGCAGATTCTCCCTTAAATCAACAAGGATTTACTTGGAGAAAAGCGTGGCTTCTGGCAGCACGATGGCAGCAGGAGGGATCAGACTCCCCCCAGAAACAAGGATGAAATTTCAGTTTGAAACAACAGCTGTTACCACAAGCAAAACTGCTACAAACATCATCAATAAAATGCTCAAAGCCAACCAACTGCACCAACAGAAAAAGTGAAAAGGCTGTTATTGCACCAACTAGGAGTTGCTTTCGATAATTATTAATTGCTGCCAGCAGGGAGCAAACACAAGACGAATATGGTAACAAGATAGTAAAAAAATGAGTGTGACTAAGATGTGGGCAGAATTAGGCAGGGTCATTTGATTCCTGCATTGTCGCCAGCCAGGCGAAAAGCTGCATTTGGAGGCACTCTAAAAGCAAGGGAGACACAAAGCCTCAGGTCACCCGGCTTTCTACAGAAATTATGCTACAATATGTAGAATTTGCTCATTTGGCACAAAACTCATTTGAAGCAGTATCTGCCAGAGGTGGATGCATACAGTAAATTAAGCTTCTTTTAAAAACAGGATTTAAAAAAAAGGGGGAGGGATAAACGTTTTTTTTAAATGGTTCATAGATGTAAGCTGTCCCAAGGTCACCCAGTTGGATCATTCACTGTGTTTCCAGGTGAGTTTCACAACAATCCCCTCAACGGTTTGCACTGCAATGCTTGCTACAGTCTAGGCCCCCATGCTGAATGTGGGGCAATTTAGCAAAATTCAGCCTGTCATTTAAATGAGAAAAGGCATGGCATGGTCACTGTTATTAAGCTTTTAATTTATAAAATCTGCGCAGACAGAGAAGGGGGAAAAAAAGGCAACAACTTGATTTCTAGTGGGAAGAGACTCCTACTATGCATGCTTGTGCTGCATCCCGCAGGTGACAACATCGCACAGGTCACAGTGACGATTTATTGCTCAGCATCTGTGCAAACCTGCACCCGCGACCACTCTTTACCTGTGTCATTACTTTGAGAGGACGGTCACATCCCTTGAGCTCAAGGCAGCCACCTTGTACTTTACACTTCCATATTCATTTTCAATGAACAGTCTGTTCCCAGATAAATTTTCTGGAGGTGAACAGAGGACAGATCCCATCACCTGAATCAGACAGGCATTCTGATGGATGTTAAATACTGATCACAGAAACCTGTGGCTTTTTTTGCACATTATTGTAATGGTTTCATAGCTCAAACTGAGCAAGTTTTCCTGCTTTAAATACCTATTAAAAGAGGGGTCAAGATTTTTTTCTATTAAAAACAGCTGAAAATTGGCACACAGACTTCAGCATCTGAAGAAGCTGCAAAACCTGAACGTATGTGCCCCATGCAATAAGGGCAAATGGTCAGCTGCAATAAAAACACAAAATCCCACAAAACTAAGAGAAGCAGCTACCTTCAAATGATAGCTGCTCATGCTGATCTTATCACTGCATTAGGACCTTCCTCGAAATAGCAATACTTTGATCCCATTAATGCTCATTACTCCAACTGCAGTTCTTAGAATCTTTGCAGCACAAAATGCTCCCGTAACCCAGGAACGACATTTGCTGAAGCCATCGAACGGATTATGAGATTCTGGGAATGGTCTCAGGAAACCTGAACATGTTTATTAGATTGAACTGAAAAAGCAGACAGATCTCCTCAACTGCTTCACGCACCTCAAGTAAGGGCTGCCTAACTCTCTAACCAAGGATCCACCCTGTCCAAAGTCTCAGATTTGGGCTACCCTGCACGACCTCTGCCAATGCAGCTGTTACTATCTATAGTGTACAGAACACTACAGGCTACAGAAAGTGATGAGGCAATTACAAAGGTTACACTAATGATGCACTGAAATTAGGATAATTCAGCGAGATATAGCAAGTCAGTACAACTATAATGGGTCCTTACTAGTTAGAATAAGCTATTGATTTTACTCAGGTTGCAAGAGTAGATAGCATAGAAAGAACTTTGTGTAATGAGTAAAGGATTAATTGTGTTTGATATTTGGGCCACATATCTGGATCTATACAGCGTTCGAAAGCCTGCCTGGTATTTAGTATTATCTTCTCTTGCTTTTTAAGTGCCAACTTGATAATCTAATTCAGGTACGCAGAGAGATGTGAAGTTCTGAATATTCTGAATATTTGAGCTACCAATGGGCAGACAATTAAAGGAAAGCACAGACTGGTACATTTTGTAGAACAGCGAAAGACCAGTGATACAGTAGCCCTCAAAGTGCAAAGAAATCCTAGCATGGACTGCCATGCTGCTGTGAATATCAAAAGGGCTCTAGTGGCTTAAAGAAAGCAGCACATACATTTTCAGCTTAAAACAAACACAAACAGAAAACATATACACATCAATTATACTTACCAGGCAATATTTCATAAAATTTTCAATGTAATTTCTACATTCTTAAACACAGCCTGTTCTAATGACAACAGCTAGAAATCTCTATTTATCCACAGAACAGACTGAGTCCAGAAAGTCAAATTATTCTGAATAACTTTGGGCATTACTTACAGACCTTGACAGGGAAGGAGAGGTAATTACACAGTTTAGTTTCAATGTCTTATCAAGTCTATAACCTCCCTCCAAGACCTGACAACAGCAGATTCAGCAGAGGTAAATTCTAATACCCAAAGATAATTGAACTGCTGGATTAGAAAGACCTAGTAAAAATCAAACATTTGCATCAGATACAGGAGGTTTTGTGCTGCTATAGTGCAATGCACAGACCTGATTAAGCTCAGAGTCTTACCTGAGCACCTTGAACTACCTCACTTGGGCCTGGTACCCATCTAATCCAGCAATCCGGGTGACACAAGCATGTACAGGGCTCTGGCTGCCTGCCTTAAGAACAGCTTGCAGGTACAGATGTGCTCAGGCCAACACCTTTGGGATGCAGCTCTGATGCACCCAGGAGGAGCATCTGAGCCAGTGACAGGCGATAGCTTGGAAATAATATTGCCAGGCCTCAAGCCAACTCTCCAGTAATACTGTTAGGAAAGGAAAGCACTGGCTTCCTGGCTTTCTATTTTGTCCCTTTTCAGAAAGCAGAGTTCTACATACACACAGGTAGAAAAATCACGCACTGGAAATAGCAGGTTAATTGGCAGAAACTTGCTCTGTTTTGCGAGGAACTCATCCTGCATCTGACAGTACTGCTCTTTGCCACTTGGGGAGCACCGCAGGCGAGTGCTGAGTCATAAGTCCAGCCTAACCTGTAGCAAACCTCTGAAGCCACAGCCGAATCCTAGCTCAGCCTAGGCCACGGGCATGCAGAGACACCAGCTGCATGGATGCCCTCCACCAGAAAGTGCATCTGTGAAGAACACAACAGCAGTACAAGCCTCCAAGAACCCAGGGAGGCTCTGGAACAATCAGATTCTAATAATTTCCTTTGCTGGTATTAGACAAACGCCCTCCACTCCAGCCGGACACACTGACCACTCCTGGGGCTGCCACTGCCCTGTACCCATATGCATTTAAAACCGGGGGCTACGATTATAGAGGCACCCACAGCTTACTAACAGACTAACTAATTCCCAACAGATTGTTGGCTGTCACCTCCTAGATTTATTAAAAAAGAAAAAAAGAGAGGATGCAAATATTGTCATGCGTAAAAGCAATGGTCTTTTTCATATTCTTTGCTAATAAGAGCTGAACATTAGGCCTGCAGCTCACCCCTCTCCCACCTAGGCTACAAGACTACAAGGATTGACAAGAGCAGGAAATCCTCAGCAAGGAGAAAGCCTCGGAGCCCCAGTAAAGGACAGGGCACCCGTGGCCACGTCCTGGTCAGGGCAGGAGGGATCCCTGCGTCCTGCCGGGCGCAGCACGCGCTCCCGGGCCAGCTCGGAGCACGTGTGCAGGAGACGGGCACAGGAGATGGAGAGAGGCAGGAAAGGCAGCCCCTGCTAATGCTCCCCTGAAAAAAAATCCTGCCTGAAGAACTCAATTTTTATTTCAAGCACTAAGTCACAAAGGCAGTGTTGTAAAACAGAGTCCAAATGAATTTAAAAGATTTGCTGCAAGCCAAGGGAGTGTAAAAACATCTCAATAAAGATCTCCAAATCCTTTATAAGGGAAAATATGGGCTAAGAGGGAGATGGCTGCCACGATGCACGGGGTATGTTGTAGGAGAAATCCTCATGCCGGTATCTTAATCCCTGCTTGATGTTTTCTTCAACGTCATACCCCTCCCTAAATACAATATTTACAAGACACACTACGCAGTATAACAAGGTTAGAGCTAGACACTTGTCTGCTTTTCCTACACATCAGCCTTTTGACGTACAATCGTAATGGATTTCCAGCATTTGCAAAACCAGCTTTCAATCCTATCTCGCTGACATTGCTTCCCAAAAATAAGCATCACATCCTCTGGCAACCACGAGTGAGGAAGCGCAACCAAGAGGTGCTCAGCCGCATGACCAACATCTCGGCCTTTGCACACACTAACCTGTACAAAGTGACTCTTTGGAAATACATGCAACTATTTACAAAGGTGAGGAAGTCATTACGGCCACATTACCGGGCAATCTGTCATCACAAAACCTGTAAGGGAAGAATTGCTTGGAGCAGGATTTACTTTGTGAACTTCAAGTTTATTCATTATTTCAAACGGGCCTTTCCTGAACAAAGGAGAGGGGCCAGCTCTGTTTGGAAAAACTCTACGAGAGAATTTATGGCTGAAGCATAAGAAGGCACAGCATTAAGTCTTGTGGAGCATTAATATTTAAACACACTTTTAAATTAAGCCATTTAGTAGCTGCAATTAGTCAAGAAACTTTCTACCATGCAAGAAATGTATGTTCCTGGTTAAAGGCTTGACAATAGAAAACCATACAGTTAGTTGATTTAACTTTTGGTGGTTCACAATTGTTTAGCCCAGCACCTCAAGGCCAAGCAGTTATCATTATTTCAACAACAACAACAAAAAAACATAGGTTATTTGGTTTAGATCACATCATCACTACATGTGACGAAAGAAAAATAAAAAAGAAAGAGCAACAAAAAGAAATCCGACCCCCAGGCCCCACTGCATTGCATTAGCAACGCGGTGCCGACCAAGACCCCACTTTCTGCCCACGAGGATCGGGATTTGTCTGGTGAAAGCACCAGAACAAGAGCTGTTTATTCAGAACAAGAGCTGATTTCCATCCAACCATGTTTAACGTTAAGGATATTAAAACAACGCTCTTGCCCTGAAGAGTGTTTGACACTGCTGCCATAACAACATGCAAATACTTCAGCTCCGAGGAGAGGTGCATCCACGCCTCGCTTTTTTGTTCTCCTGAGTAAGGCCTCGTTATAAGGTTATTTCTGCTATATTTACTAGTAACAACAGATAAGAAACCCTCTCACTCCCTTTTAAAAAGAACGTGTATTAGATGATTTGCTTTTTTTAAAAAAAAGAAAAAAGTATTGCTTTACCAGCTGCTGGTAAATAAACCGCTATTTTTAAAGGGAACATTTGCAGATATTCGTCCGAGGGTGTAAAACCCCCCTGACCCCGGCAGCAGAAATAACCTCGCCCCGCGCTCACTCGTAATCCCGCAGCATCGGGTTACGGCAGCTCCCGCCCGCGGCCCCGCGGCTCCCCGCGCGGCCCCGCACAGGGGCAGACGTGACTCGCACGGGGGCCGCGGCCGCGCTAACCCACACTTCACGGGCACCACAGGGCAAGCAGGAGCCACTCGAGGGCCATCAGCCCAACCCTGCCGCTCCAAAGCGCAAAGGTCCTGCATTGCTTTCGGCCCCAGGCGGGAAACGTCCCTCCCGCCGTGTCAAGGTGCCGGCGCCGGCCCGGCCACAGCTCCTCTGGGGTTGGCTCATGCCAGCTCCAGCTGCCGTCGCGCAACCGGTGCTGCGCAGAGCGCTCATGGTGAGCAACGCGGGGACGATGCATCCCACCTTGTACCCTTGATGCCACCCGCACAGAGGACTAGATGAACAAGGAGCCCCGCAGAGGCTCTGAGCTTCGGTAGGATCTTCAGGAAAAGGAGCCTTCCGCCCGCGTGTGCTCGTCAGCGCGGATGAGGGATCCACAGGACACGCAGGCACATCCGACACGTAACCAAACCCACCGCGGCTTCATGCCATAAGGGACAGCGGGGGAGGACAAACACTGGTCCTTCCTCTCACACAGGAATCCTTCCTCCCCAGAAGTACCATGGCCAACAAGAATAAAATGAGCTATTATTTCTAGGTGAGAAACTAAAATATTATTATTCGCTATAGATATACAAGATTTTAAGTATATAATTCTATGTTTTGTAAAATGTTACAGAATAATAGCAACTTTCCCTTCTATCAGAAAATAACACCTTCCAATCACTGATTCTCCCAGCTGTTAAATTATGAACATTCGCCTAGCTCCAATATTTCATTCCTTTATCTAATGTTGCTGATAAACTGAGAAAATAATTACATTATTACTGATAACTGGGGATGGCAAATCTTTCCGTAAAAAAATGCTTCCGAAATGAATGCAGCCACATGGTCCACAAGAAGCGTATGGACTTTTCAGTTTAAACCGTCTCTGTAATTGTCCCTCGGTGCATCCATTAATCTTCATATTGAGCATAAAGATCTCACGGGGAATAGCTCAAGAACTACCGTGACGCTCCTTCCAGACCCTATGTCTATGCCCGTGTCCACGACTGTGGGTCGGCGAGGCCGCCATCGGACCTGCCGTTCCTGCAGCAACGCCGTGGATGCGCACGCTGGTCTCCGCGCACCCTGGGCTTGCGGCAGCCCCGGGGCTGGTATCCGATTAGCATCAGCTGGACCGTTTCCTCCATCCAGGCCAGCCCCTGGGATCCTCGCGCGGAGCGAGGGCAGGACAGCGCGGCCGCCTCCCCGGAGACCTGTTGGCACTTGGACGGGTCAGGGCCTCGCGTTAGGGCAGAGCCCCCGAAAGCCTCGGAAGACCAGAGCAGAGCCAGAAGTTAATCTTGCTCATCTTAGCCATCCTCAGTGGTTATCAGAAACCAACATCAAGAAGCTCCGGAGAAACCCTAAAGCCAATCTGTTTTCTCAAACAGCAGTGTTTTCCTTTTGGTATAAATCCACAAAGAAACCCACAGAAACTCACAGTCACTATAAACTTGGCAACGACCAAGTGCTGTCTGAGAACGGGAAGTCTTTAAGCCCTGAGATCGAAGATTGCAGAGCCGGGAGCAGACGGGACGTGGCCGGGCTGAGCAGCCAGGCAGCGGGGCAGGGAGCTGGGGAAGAGGGAGAGGACCAGGGGCAGGAGGAGCTGGGAAGGCAGAGGGACAGGAGCAGCAGCGCACGGGGACGTGTGGTTGGCGCACTGCACTCACAGCAGTGCACGGGGACACGGGGACGCGGGGCTGGCACGTGGCGCTCACAGCAGCCGCTGCGCGGAGAGCAAACAGCACGGTCAGGACAACCCTGCCAGAACCCGCACGGAGGAGCCTAAGGAAGGAAGGAAACGAAGCGGCACCAGCCGCATCCACCCGAGCAGCTCTTCAGTCAGGAGAGACAGGGCTGGGGTCTTATCCCTCCCCAAAAAGCAACAACAAAGCACTCGCTCTGAAACAACCTGTTCTTTTCTCCTGCAAATCGGAATGGACTTGGAAGGCCACAACAAGCAACTCCCAAATCAGTGCCAGACAAACGCTCTCTTTACAGGGCCTCCTGGGGACACGGCCCGAGCGGAGGGCACCGCTCCGGCGCGCGGGCACTCGGCGGGCGAGCACGGAGCAGGCGCCAGCAGAGCTGGGGCGGGAAACACCCCCGGCCAGGGACCGCCAGGAAACAGCCCCGAGCCGGGCGCACGCACAGCACAAACCCCCGCAACGCCGGGCCAGGACGCAGCGCAGCAGCGCTCGCTCTCCTCACCCAGGCACCGTTATTTACGCTCTGTCACAACAGAAAGCCAGCGAGCACTAGAGTGGAGCATCAAATACCGGCAGGAGCAGATGCAGCTTACTGTAAAGCACTGCTAAAGACAGTAAAATACAGGATGGATTTGAGCTGTTCGGCGTGTTTCAATACTGAATAATACTCACTGCTAATTGAGCGTTGTGGCAAATTAACCCAAACAATAAAAGATCTCTGCCAGCACACTCTTACTGCACCTCCGCATTACTGGAAAATATAAGACAATTGTGCGTGCAGTTTCTAGATCAGAAATAGTCAAAATAAGACAACCAAGGTAACGGGGGTTTTGCAAGCAACTGAATAAGCACAGTTTCCACATTTCTTAGATCAAAACTCAAGTCAGCAAACCATTAAGAACAGTCTGAGCTGGAATTCGAGACGGGTGGCGGGTTAAATACCAGTAGCATTTTACTGCTGAACCTTTCCTGAGAGACAACTGGTAGCTCAAATTAATACAGCAACACCAGCACAGGTCCACCTTCGGAGCTGTGCACTTTCTGTTCTGTTCAAGGGTAAAGCTTAGCAGTAAGACTAGAAACATTTTTCTGCTAACAGCTGTAACGTTATGCAGATTAATGAAATTTATTTCATGAATATTGTCTTGCAAACTGAGTTTTAATGAGTTGATGGATCAATTACTCTTCTCTACTAATAGCTGTCTACACAGATCACATCAAATTCTTAAAATTAGCAACCGACACGAAATACATGCAAACCGCACCAGCAATTTCCTTAGTCTAGAAATATACCAAGTGTCCTGCAGGTGCTGCCTTTGGGAAGAGGACAGCTGGTTACCGGGGAGCCTGTTACAGCCCTCCGCGGTTACACGTGCTCTTTCCTTTCTTTCAAAGTAATTTAGAGGATAAAAAGCCTTTTACAATCAGGGTTCTAGCAAAAGATTGCCATACGAGCAGAACAAAACTCTCACTTTACATAGCGACTCCCTCGGCTCTGGTAAGAGCAGCTAAAGAAAGGTAAGAATTTATTTATCACTGACCTGGCAGGAGCTGAGGTGCCAGCACCAGGGCGGGCAGAGGCCTCGAGGCGGTAGCTGGCCTCGCTATGGCCATAGCTACTTGATTTGTCATTAACAGAGGTTTCTCATTTCCCTGGAAGATTCTCGACTCCTCAGGATGTATCCAGGCTGAATCCAGAGCAAATGCATTATTTAAATATATCTGCCCAACATAAATAAATAAGAGAGTGTTAAGGATGCAGACAGTTTGTTCACATCTTTATTTCTCTGAGTTTTGTATCTTTATCTCAATTCAGGGGCAAACTTGGAAAGGGAAAACAGAAACAGATTGATTCCTGCTCCGTGAGCGTGGTAGGCAGCGCTTAGCTGATCAGTTCCAAATTGACAGGCTCCTAACGTGACTGATCAGCTCACGGAGCACCGCACGGGGCGACAGGCCGTGCCGGCTGTGCCCGGACACCGCGGCGCTGGGACCAGCCCCACCGCTACAGGGCACGTTGCAGCTTCCCCTGACCTGGGGGGACAGGGAACGGGATAGAACAACAAAAGCCGGTTTAATTCTTTAGGTAGATTTACACACGTGCCTGACCTCGGGCAAAGAGGAGGCCCGAGCTGGGCAAGAGCAATTCATGCAATGGGCAGAACTGCCAGCAGCGGCACAGGGTGGGGGGCAGAATTCCACGCGCTCCAGCCCTTTTCTGAGAAAAAATAGAGGCACTGAGAAGGGAAAGCCCCCAAATCATCTTGTGTGGCAGCGATAAAACGTTTCACTTAATTTAGCCAGCTACTAAAGGCGCTTTAGCTCTCCAGCAGCCAGAACAGGCTTGGAGCCCTGGGGCCGGCTGCCCCGCTGCCATCCCCACAGCAGCCCACCTCCCGCAGCATCCCGCACCTGCAGCATCCCGACCCCACTGCCGTCCCTGGAGCATTCCGACCCCGCAGCATCCTGCACCCGCAGCATCCTGACCCCGCAGCACCCCGACCCCGCAGCATCCTGCACCCGCAGCATGCTGACCCCCCAGCACCCCGACCCTGCAGCATCCTGAACCCGGAGCACCCCGCACTCGCAGCCCGCAGCGGGTCCCGCCGCAGCCCCGCGGCCCGCGCGGCGCTCACCTTGCAGCGCG
>JAWLRI010000180.1:3964696-3983115 GCA_034781795.1 Crypturellus tataupa | reverse complement strand
CCGGCCCGGCCCAGCCCGGCCCCGGCCCGCCCTGCGCCGCGCCGCGCCGGGGAAGGCGGAGACCCTGCCCGTGTAGCCCCTGTGCACGGCAGCGGGGAGAGCGGCCCTGAGAGATGGAGGCCGGGCTGCTGGAGCGCAGCGCTGCTCGCTGGCGTCCTTGGGCGCTGTAGGCAGCCGCGCTGCGCTTCAACAGCGCCTGGTCTCGGCAGGCTGGAGGCGCTTGGAAGGTGCCGCTAGCGCAGCAAGGTGCGAAGCAGCAAGGCCACACACGGAGCGCCTGAGCGGGGTCCAGTCCGCACCCTCAGCCACCGCCTCCCCGAGGGGTGTCCCGTGAAGCGAGCCGAGCTCCTGCCCACGCCTCGGGCCACCGGCACCCAACGGGCCCGTGGGTTTAATCCCAACTCTGGATAGCGCCTGGCTACGGACCAGGGTGTCGAGGCCAAACTCACCATGTACCTGGATGTTTATGTAACAATACGAGCAGCTAATGAAAACACTCCCAACAGGAGCAACCAAGAACAAGGCAGGTTATTTGCAGAATCTCCTAGCTCTCAGGGTGCTTTTCATGGTCCAGCTGTTTTTTTTTTTTTTTTTTTTTTTTTTTTTTTTTTTTTTTAGGTCCCTGCTATTCTGCTTTCCTTGGATAATCAGATTCAGAGTCTGGGACATGCTTGGCTGCTTGTTTCTGCTACTTCTAGGGTTTCATTTTATAGTATAAACTACACAATAACATTTAATTAGATTTCACATCACAAGATAATTCAGTTTGTTGTTATGCTTTGGAGAACAGTTTTCTTTGGCTGATACTCTGGAAAGATTATCTTCTTTCATATAATCTCTTAGATTGTTTTATTTTAATAAACAGATTCTCTCATTGTGCTAGGCACTCCGAGACCATAAACTCTCTAATTGGCAGAAAAAGAAGAGCTTAGACATAGCTGCAAGTTAATTGGATACTAACAATGAGGAACAACTTAGAGGACACCTTACATAATATATAAACACACATAATGCGAGTCCCCAAAGCAAACAACTGTTCAGTGTTGCAGTCCAGACCTTTCAAGGTTCTCCTTTTCCTCAAAGTACACCCTGAAGCATTTGATGATCCACGTCTCAAAAGAGTTTGCAAAATTGTGTCATCCTCCGTAAACCAGGCCCTTTGACTTACATGCTTGAATTTGGAGGGCTCTGCTACATCTTCATCAGGCAAAAGGTCTTGAGCAGCTAAACAGAGTATTCACGCCAAGCTGAAAATTTAAAGTCTAACAGAAATTCTACAAACTACATTTGTAAGTAAATAGCGCCTGATATTTACTATTGGGAACAGCACATTATTGACATGGGCATGCACCAAGGCCACCTGCAATACCTCATCCTTATCAATTACTAGAAACGACCCTCACTTTAGTAACTCTTTGCCACAACAAGGCTAAAAGACATCTCGTCACCCAGGTGCATTTTTGATAAATAGGAGGAAATACCAGGGATGAGCACTACAAGGAGACTCTGACCTGCTCCTGGGACTGTTTATTAGAACAATGTTAAAGGACACTTCATCTCCTAACAACGAGACTTGAGCCCTCTGCAGCATCATTCTACTACATTCTACATCATACTACGTGCAAATTTGGTGGTTTGTATTTAGTTATCTGGCTTCCACATGCAAACACAGATATGTGTATTTTTCCTATTCTAGCACATTCCCTGTGTTTACCCTTCCCATGCATGCTTGTAAACACATCCCTATGTCTCACACAACACAGCTAAACCTCTTCAAAGAAGTTTGTATGTGTCTAAAAGGATGTTCTAAAAACAACAGATATTGAACAATACATTTAAAGTAAACTTTCCAGCTCTGGGTAAAAAGATACCAGTGTCCATTTCTGCACATGAACTGCAGCCAGGTGCTTAGCAGAGACACAGAAATAGAACTTAGGTACAATTTTTATCCGGTGAAACAGCAGTATCAGAAATGGGATATTTTTGCTTATTTACACTTCTTTTGAAGGCTGCTATTGACTAAATGTTTAACTCTTAGCACCTGTTTAATACAAGTAGACTACAAACCTTGAAGTATCTCAGACAAATGAGGTAACTAACCAAAGCTGTATTTTTGTACTACACCAAATTAAAAGCTGACTAAGTATTAGGAAGGGAGAAAGGCGCTCTCCCCAGCAAGACAAAATCCCCAAACACCACACAGAAATTAAAATCTCTCTACAGTTTGGACTAACAGAAACCTGTCTAAACAGTCAAGAACCTTACTTTTGATGAAGTCTAAGCAAAAAAGCCATGCAATAAATAACTTGCCCCAGTAGGATTTGTCTAGCCTTGCACTAGTTGACAGGACTGTGTGTGGCCTGCAGTTTCTCACATCACGCTGCCATGAAAGGAAGCATTAGACTAAAGCTGCGTTCTCTTTGCTATTTTTCCCCATCCTCTTTTTGCACAAGTTTGTCTTTTGTCTTTGTGTATACATAGAGGAGGTAAAAGCTCAAGTTTCTGAATGTCCAGTAGTCAGTGCTCTTGGAAAATAGCTATTTGAATTATCACTTAGATTAATTTCTGCCTTTGTACTGCTCAGATTCCTCTTCTCTAACTATTAACTTTCACAGACCATTTTTGAAGATGTTGAGAATTTAGGAACCATTTATAAATAAACCCAGAACATTTATAAACAAAGCTTTTTATTAATAAAATGTATACACCTTTTTTTTGCACAATACATCAGACTTGTAATGATTTAGCATGTTATAGCATGTTATAAAAGTTTATTATGAATGCTTAAGCTGAAAAGGCTGCTTATATTATGCCCAATTCTTTATTGGCATTCTATGTACTGTATGGGAGCATAACAATACAAACAAAAAGGAGAGAACAAAAGTCTGGTTTCATTAGCATCTACAAACCAACAATACAGACAAACCTGTACACACTCTTGGGACCCGCCCAAGAGAAGACTAAAAAAAGTCTTAAAACATTCATAAACTTATGAATTCATCACTACAATATTTCATCACTAGTAATCTGACTACATTTCATGCAGTGAAGCAATGGTTGTAAAGTTGTGCAGTTTACAGTGCTGCAAGTGCTCTGTAACTTGGAGCGGCTTAAGTTTGTTTTAATAATAGATCCTACAATAAGAAGGCACAGACCTTTTAACCCTTGTAGCAGGTTAACCTAATGCTATAATGGAAAGGCAGAACATTCCTAAGAGGGGCGAGAATTGCTGATACAGAGGTTAACCTCCCCACTTAATTTTACAGGAAAGGTTCATTACCTTGCAAGAGCTATATGCTTATCAGGTAATTTTTGTGCCCTGAAAATGCAAATGCTTCATTTCCTTGTTCAGAAGCCTTCAGAATGATTGTTTTTCCTCCTCCTTCATTTTACTTTGGGTAGAAGGAAAACAGGGAGAAGAGAGGGAGAGGGAAGGGAAAAGAGATTGCCAAGAAGTGTCTTGAGCAGAAATGGATCACATTTCTATAGCTGTCTCACATGAGACATATGAGAAAGTCAAAGAGAGAGAGGGGAGAAAAGAAAAAAAGGAAGTCTAGTTGAAATGATGTTAACAGAACCTTTGTTATCTGGTATCATACAGTGGTAGTATGCAATTCATCAGCTCTGTCTTCACAATAGCTTCACAAGTCTGTTAAAAGAAATTCCCATTCTGTTTGCAAATATCTGCTGCTGTGGCAGATACTTCTAGAGTCTTTGAGAAAGAAAAAGTCATTTTTTTCTTTTCTTGGCTAAATCCCATAAAAAAACAAAGTACAAAATGTCAAGAAAGCATAATAGATTTTAAAGAAAATATAATATATTTAATAATAGCAACTAGACATTTTAACATGAGTAAAAACTGAGGCAAGAAAGTAGCAGTGAATCCATGGTGAGGTCAAGATTTACAGTATATCTAAGTACAATAACTGGATGGAATACCACTCTGAAACAAAAATGAAGGGAAAGACAGGACAAAGTGGTCTGTATCCTTTAACATCAGAAAAGAAGCATCAGTTAAGCTTGTTCATCAGCAGTACATACACAAAAACACTAAACAGGAATGAATGAAAGAAAAATCCGACCTTCTCAAAGGACAAGAATAACCTTATTAGGTAATTCGCTTCTCACTTAAAACTAACAATGATTTTATTCAAGACTTCAAAAATCCCAACTGCCATCCCAACAGGGTGGTGTAACGGAAAAGATCACTTTTTTTTTTTTTTTAAACTATTCTAGAATGAGAGCAATTTCAGCAAAGACTCTACCAATTTTTAGGGAAATAAGTTCGGCCCACTTCTTTGCAGGAAGCACCAAATAACTCTTAGCAACTTTTATAAGTATTTTTAAAAAGCTGTGTGCATGACATCTATTCTGACAATACTATGTTAGAAATTCAGGGCTTGGGGTGAGGTAAAGCTGACTCTAAAATCAGTTTGTTGTCCAGAGAGGATTCTTATACCCCTTGAAAGAATTATCTGTGACCCTTTATGGATAAAGTTTGGAAAGTTTAAACAAGCAGTACTAAGTCAAGCATTTGCTATTCTGACTGACGAAGAAAGAGCTCACATTCAAATTGCCAAGGCCTCCAGAGGATCAAGAGGGATTTTTTTTTAAACAGACATAGTTGTCAGAAGGCCTAAAAATATATATAAATATGTGTTAGCACTCAAATTCATATGTGAGAAACAAAGATGTGGTTTCAAGCTTGTTTCTTCTTACAAGTTGGAGCCATATGACAAGACAATCCTCTGAAAGGGAGCAAGTGACTTTAATTTTAAAAACAAAGCCCAACATCTTATTTCTATACATTAATCATCTATTGCCTAACATTACTAGGGTTGAGCTTTTATTAATTTCATTTCAGGCACACAATTGTTGTGATGTAGGGACTTAACTCTCGCTCTGCTCTAAAACTACTTCCCACAAAAAACTGTTAAAGTTTATCCTCATTGCCACGAGCAAATGACCCTCTTTCTAGCTGTTTCAAGTGTTCAAGAGGTACCTGAAGGCGTTTTTTCTAAAGAAAATGATGAGGCAGTAGAAGTTGAAATCAGTGAATAACCCAGGTTCTTCCCGTGTCCGACATCTACGTTTGTTCCCCATCTCCCCTTTAGTTATTGCTTGCCATAAGTGAGGCTACTACAGGGTGGCCAGCCCTCCAGTTGGACGGCTTCTGTCCTGTATATCAGCACTTCCCAAGATAGTCTTTGCAGATTGCTGATGCAGCACACCACAAATAGACCATCCCACCCTTAATCAACACCAAGAGCAGTTTCACAAGGAGGGAAATCATTCAAACATCACTGAATGCTTCAAATGTTAAGACAAAGCAAAATGTTAAAGGAACAGTTTGGGATCAACATAAAATTCTTGTGGAGGCCAATATTTAACCGTGTAAGATACCCAACGTGATTTTTTTTTTTTTTTTTGCTAAATTAAAATGAGTCTTAATCACCTATGTAGAAGACAACTCCTAATGAATTCCACCTCTCTTATCTAAGTTAAAGGATTAGACTTCCAGAACAGTGAGCAGGCATGTGTCTTTTCCTGTTACTCTTCTCCTAAACATGTAAATATTCTTTCTTGAGCAGGGTGGTAACATTATGCTATTGCATATGCTCATCTTTAATCAACAGATTCAAACCTGTCTTCAGTGCCCTTCTATACTATTAACTGACTGATCCTGTAGCACTTAAAGGAAGGAGTTCACTGATGTCAGCAGGGATTTAAAGTGCCTTGATTTGATTTTGTTGTCTTTCAGCATTGATTTAATAATACAAAAGAAGTCGCTATCTTGGCAAGAGCAAAGTTGTGAGAATTCTCTCAGAAGTTTTCAAAGCACCTATGGTGGTTTTCATTAATTTGGCCACTAAATGCTTCTGTCTTTTGTTAAATTTAAGCTTGCAGATCTTACTTATCTAGACACTTAGTATTCCAATTTTCAGTATGTATATAAAATATGCTACAAAGCTACATACCACCCAGATCAAGAACCTGACAAGTCAGCTAATACTCCTGTAATTTAGAAGGTCAGATGAAAATACCCTCCAAACCTTGGAGGGCATGCTTAAGTAACTCCAAAGCCTAAGAACTAAATATTTGTCAAATGATGCCTGTGTACAAATCTGTAACTTCTGTGGGAGCAAGGCAGTCTTGTTTACAAGCCGAAACTCTCATATTTTGTCAGTTATAAATATGCTCTGGAGCAATAAAACAAAGTGTAACCTGTTACCATTGTAATATGTGACACTTCTCCTTTCTAATAGGATTTGCAGCAATTAATTTCCTTTAAGAATATACAAAAATCTTGTCTCTAGAACTCTATTCATTAAGCAAGAAAGGATGTAGTGGAATAAAAGATAACTCCTAAGCTTTTTCCACAGCTTCTCAGGAGAAAGATGTTCTAAGGAGTTGCTGTAATAGTTGATAATCAGCACTCTGAATACTCAAGGACTAATCAATCTCCTAGTACAGAAGCTATTTGGGGACAAAATATGATCAATTCCAGCAGTCATAGTGCAACATTTAAGTGGATGGCCTAATTAATATAGAATTAATTAACATAGATGAAATCCTTTTCTCTAACAAAAAATAAAGTCTGAACAACGTGCATGTCTCATCCAGGGAAGTCTACATTTCAGCTTTCAGTTATGGCCAACTGATCAATAAACCATTATCTTGTCTGGAGAAAAAAAACCTTCAGCAACAGTCTACTATTTTAAAGAGACACATTCTTTAAAGCCTCAATTATTTAACAGTAGTTTAAACAATTTTAAACACTGGTCATTTCCATGTTTTCATTAACTGCAGCAATTTAAGACAAGAACTGCAAAGAGGTATGAACAATGCACACATTCCATCCAAATTGAGAACTATTTAGTTATGTAAGAGAATGACCAGATTACTCAGACACAATGCTACCTTTTTAGCATTTTTAAAATGCGTTTCTAGTGTATAATCAAACAACTTTGGATAGTTTAGAAAAAAAAAAAAAATAAAAGGAGCCCTGAAGCAGGTTGCCCAGGTTGGTCGTGGAGTCTCCTTCCTTGGAGAAGCTCAGGAGCTGTCCCGCCTCTATCCTGGACACTTGGCTCTAGGTGACTCTGGCTGAGCTGAGGGGTGGATAAGATCTCCAGAGCTCCCTTCCAACCTCAACTGTCTTGTGATTTACTAAGAGACCTGCATCTCAGTACTTGTCTAGCTCTGTTTAGCTCAGCATCAAAGGTTTCTTCTGAAGTCAATAAAGATTGAGTGCTATTAAACCAATTATTCTCTCACTGGAAAGTAGATTTAAAAGTCACTTATACCCTCTGCTAGTAGACAATGATAATTTAGAGACAGAGTTTGTAATATCCAATCTGCATGAAAAAATACTTCCAATACCAGACTTTCATTCTCTTACTACAATACTTCCAAGTTCAAGAAAACCTCCAGATATTTTACTAACAAACTATTAAACACACTATTTTCTGTATCATCATTAAGACACTGATGGACTCAGTTTTTGGGTGCAGAGTAGTCTCAAGCAGTGCTAAAACCAATGGCTTGCTGGAGAAGAACACAACAGAATGCAGCAACTGAAGGTAAGTGGCAGCAAGGTCTTGGCAGCAGTAGAAAATCAACTGTAACTACAGAATATATTTATAAACTTTCCCAACAAAGCAAAGCAACTTGGAAGTTAAAAAGGAATGAGACCTGATTATGAAGTGATCATGGTACTGTCAAAAGTACACAAATCACCACTCCAAAATAATCTCCTGTTACTTTGAAAGACATTCTGCTTTACAATACAGAATGTCTCATATGTACAATATCTGAGATCTCCTTTAAGCTGGAATCAATAATGTTTTAAACTTAGTTTAATAAGTAGATGATCGTCTATTTAAAATATTGTCAGGAAGAGAAAGTGGAATTTTTCAAAGGAATTAGAAATTTTAATGACTGCCATTGTGCCAGGTGCTCAAATAATTATGGATATTATGCATGCAATTGCTATTTTACATTTTTTAAATTAAAAATGATAGTTTTCAAAACCAGCTTATTCTGTTTATTAAGTATAATTCTATTAAATATTTTGTAAGAGTACTAAATTTTTTCTGTTCATAATTTATTTGAAGAGGCTGAAGAAAAGGCTGAACACTGAACAGAAACCTGTCTGTACTATGAGATGCTTTTTGTTTTCAGAGGAGCTTCAAACAACATTTGTTTAATGACGATATACTTCTTGGGCATTCTGTATCTATGAAGCCTGTACAACTGTGGCAAAGAAAAGGCGTATTTGACTATGCAGCTGTAAGTAAAGGGCATAATGAGAAGTACAGTCACCAAACTCAATTAAAACGTACTGATCTATTCAAAATCTCTTGCCATAATGGTTTGACTATTTTTCTCCAGAATAGCTCTACAAGAATTTTGAATAATACAAGCTAGACTGAAGTAGAAGTTCTTTCATTCTTTGACACTTCTTCTAGAAAAAAATAATTAAGATGAGAGCCAAACCGCACAGAATAAGTATCATGAACAGGAGTTCATTTTGATACTAAAGCAAGAAAGTATGTTTTTTTAGCATATACTTGAGTTTAGTAAACTCTTTTTTTGAAAGGATGAAATTCCTCACTAGTGCTGGTAGGAAAAAATAAATAAATAATACAGCACAGTAGGGCATGGTCAATCTGTAGTTTAATGGAAAGCCTACTAAAAGCAGGACAATATAAACTAAAAGCTGATTTGCTAAAAAGCTTCTCACAGATGAAAAAGCCCAGGAATCAACAGGTAATGATCTACATTACCATACAACTTCAGTTTAGTTCCTATTTGTAATTTTTCACCCAAACAAGGAAAGACTGGGCGCACCACAGATGAATACTTGCTGATGAACACACACCTCACACACTGCAGTAACAGTAGCCGATTTTAGGCCTTTTAGATGCGATCTAAAAAATGAATTTCAGCTCGCCTCTTGGCAAAGTCACTAACAGAGGCAAGACCTAATAATAGGCAAGGGGAAAAAAGTGATCCTCAGGAGTTTATCCATGAGTGTGGAATGGAAGGAAGGAATAATTGCATTATTTCACTGGTTTTACATAATTTATATTTTAAACATTGGTCTCATAAATATAACATGAACACTTTACACATGCCAAGCAGTTGAAAGCTTTCCTCCAAACGTCTTAAACCTTACTAGAATTATTGACAGCATCTGTTTTCAGTCAGTAACCACTTAACTTAGTCAGAACTACAGCTAGGTTATCTTCTAGCAACATCTTAATATTGAAAAAAGCTTGTAAAAACAGGAAGATGCCTGTAAGCATATCAGTTTGCTTTAAAGTGATTAGTCAGCATGTGAAAAAGATTGTCCATGGTTTAAAAGCTGTTGCTTTTCTGTTTAAAAGCTGTTGTGTTCCCCGTGCCCCACATAATATCTTTAAATAAAAAGTGCAAATGGGATTTGGGGACTGGATGGACTGATTTGCTCATCATGTCTTCAGTTGCTTATTTTGTAGCCACCTCTAGCCAACTGTCCCGTTATACTTTGGATTAGCTACAATTATATTTAAAATAAGGCTCACTGAAGAAAAGGAAGAAATGCCATCCAACTGACTCAAATTTCAACAGATTCCTCCCACCCCCAAGTCCGACAAAAGTGCTCATTTCCCTTTTTACAAAAAACATATAATCTTGATTACAAAACTATTAAACATTTCAGTTCTACCATCCATAAAGTTACCTTCCTTTCAAGCAAGGCCAAAAAAGTGATGATGGATTCCCTTTGAATACAAGAGATACTACTACACATTTTGTAAGTAAACAGGCTGACATTATGATTGCAGTCTCTTCTGCGAGCATACAGATGTCAGATGAACTGGTCCTTTTTTTTGTGGGACCTTGGGTGTAAGAACACCAGCAGATAAAGATCTAAGACTGATAATATAAACCCAACGTGAACTATTAACTTCCAAGACCACCTACTGTATAAACAAATCTGATTTTCTAAGGAATCAGTCAACAGCAGCTGCGCTTTGTCACCGATGGCTGTCTTCTAAGCTTGAAGCCCTTACCACTAAGTGGGGGGTTGGTGTCAGTTGATGGAATTCTACGACCTGCAAGGAGGTAGAAAAAACATTTATAGAATGCATTATGCATGGAAAATTATAGGCACTCAATATCCGTTTTGCATGCAAAAAATTGTATTTGATAAATCACATCATTAACGACATTCCTCCATATCAAAATAGCTGCTAAGCCTGTACTGTGTCTTTAATAGAGACATTTCCAAGGGAGCTTTCAAGGAGACCTAGGCCACAGAAGCCCTCAGGAAATAGACTCCACAGGACACTATACTACCTAGAATCTCTTCGGAGTTGTAATCTCATTCAATATTTTCACAGCATACCCCCTTCACGAGGGCTGGTACTAACATGTAAGGAGAACTGCTTTGGTTTTCTGATCAGTCTCAAGTTGACGATTCCTTTCAGAAAAGGACATAAGGCTTTAAGGAATTTTTTTTCAGTTGAATCGGAATCAATTTTAGAGTTGCTTAGAGCAACTGTTAAATCCATAAATTAAGAAGCTAATCTACAGTGTATACTTTTTACATCAGCTTCAGCAAATTGAGCTGTTCACAAGGAGTCTGTTTTTCCTTTCAGTCAAACATTTGCAGAGCTATTTGAAGTTAAACAGATATAGTGCATATGTATATACATACACACACAGGTTACTGCTTTTCTTGTTTTTAGAATCATGTTGACATATCTACATACTGTTACTGCTCCTTAAAACATACCCTACAAATAATATTGTCTGGAATTGACTTTGGAATACTGCCTGCTTTTCATTCATTCAAAACAAGATTTTTTTTTCTCCCACCTCTATGAATGAGACAGAAAAGATTTGTGATTTAATTGAAAAACAAGGGAAATAAAGATGACAACCCAAACCTAGTGGGAAAACAAACAAACAAAAAGCCCCTACATCTCTCAGAGAATAACCTTGCAGTTTTTTGAATTATGCTCTTGAAAAATACTTTCTTCTAAACCAAGTACAAACACCAAGAGTGAGAATTAAATTCTTTTTCTCAAAGGTATGAGGTTTGGGTCTTGCCCAGTTTCCTTTCCTTACCCTTCTGTAACCTCGGAACTACTAATTGAAACAGTCAATAACAAATATAGTAAGATGACACTGGCTTTGCCATCAGTGCCCTTCTTGCTATTTATCTAATGGCAACACAGGGAGCTTAACATTCCTTAAACAAACCTTTAGAGGTCATAAGATGAAGGAAAAAAAAAAAACAGAGTCCATTTTAGAATTTTGAATTCAAAACCGCTTATAATATTATAATTATTATAAGCATAACTGCTTATAATAATATTCTTTTGTGCCTAAATAGCACAAAAAGCATAGTAAAACATTTCTGCTCAAAATTCTTTCAGTAGAAAACATATCCACTGCTTGAATACTTACTAATTTCTATAAAGAGTTCATTAATGTTTATTGCATTTTTCGCACTTGTCTCTACAAATATTGCATGGATAGAATCTGCATAGTCCTTAGCATCTTTTTCCATGACTTCTCTGAGAAAACATAAAGAAGAAAACATAAATATAGAAAGAAACATTATCCAAGTTTTAAGGGATAACTAGCTTTAAGTGATTCATTAAATGACAATTCTGTATTATCAGTTTAGCATGACACTGCCTCCTCATCCTTAGGTTGATGCTCATCCTTTATTCTGTGACATTATTGCTGGGCTCTCCCCCTACCCTCAGGAAGGGGCATCATTCAAACAAAATCATAACAAACTAAAAAAGGCCTTAATCCATCTGAAAATATTACAGCAATGTTTGTTTCTTGAATGCCAGTGTCTGCAATCAGTCATTAGAGAGTTGTTTTATTCCTCATACACACAAGTAGTGAGTTAAATCTGGTGAAAGATACCCACAACTTGCTTCCATTTTTAATTTAATACTGTGAGTTTCCTAAAGCTACTTCCAAAATCAGGTATCTTGCAATATAACAGATTAATACCATTTACTTTACATTTACTTTACAGCAGGCGAACAGGTTACAACAGTGAAGTATATTCTGTATCACATTATATGCAATTTCTAGACTATATATGCTGCTTTCAGTAACAAGGGACTTAAGTTATCAAGAAGCACAGTTTTTGGATCAGTGACAAATATGCATCTGACTGAAGAACAAGGGACTTAATATTGCATATCTTAGATTTGTCTTCCAAGTAATTTTACAGTAATTCAGCTTGAGAGATATGCCACTTTATACCTTTCAGTATTTCACAAATACCTGCTCCTTCTGAAATCTAAACACATTTAGCACTATAAGCTTATCCTCGGAAGTGAAACTTGCAGTGAACTGTCAATAATTACTTACCTTACGTCATTAAGATCACACTTATTTCCTGCAATAGCTACAACAATATTTGGAGGTCCATGTTGTCGAAGCTCTTTCACCCAGTTCTTTAACGTTGAGAAAGTTTCCTGGTGGGGCAAAAAGCAAAAGGAATAAGGCCTGGTCCAGCAGACACGTAAACCACAATGTTTACAGCTGGGTCAAAACCCATTTTTGTACCTCTTTCGTGATGTCATAAACTATAATGGCTGCAGCTGATCCTCTGTAGTACATTGGGGCTAAAGCACGGAACTGGAAGAAAGAAACTGTGTATTAGGATTCTGTTCTTTCACTGATTTCCATGATTTACTTACTAATATTAAATGAAACTAGTTTTAAAGTTCACATTCGTGGAAAGCTTATATATACAGTTACAGAGAGGCTATGCAGTAGGGTATATACACCTCCTGCAAAATACTGCTTTTCAAAGGTAAATCACTTTTTGTTTTGGGACAAAAAGAAGCATAAAACTAGCAAATATTACTACTTATTTGAAACGTCCACAAGTCATTGTCAACTTATAGCCCTCCTGAAAAATGGTTAAGTGATGCTAATTTCAAATTTACATGTTAGATATGCTGGTTTCTTCTTAATCTAACTACCAGCTTTAGGAATTTTGAGTTTTACCTCTGAACTCAAGTATTAGAATCACGCTCAAACTAAAAACTGTAAAGCCTACACTTACATGACCCACTGCAATTAAAGCTTTAAGGAACACTGGATATTCAAAGACTTAAAGTTACTGTTATCTTCGTGTGACATTCTCTTAATTTAAAAAGACCACACAAGTAATGTAGCAACCAGAAATTTCAGTGCATGTGCTTTTTTGATGTAAGCATATGTTATTTAGACCTTTCACGCATTTTGCTACTCAGGTTAAAAATCATGAATAGAACTTACATTTTCATAAAGGATTATTTGGTTGTAATAAAACACTCATTTCCTTTTGCCTAATACACTTCAGCTGAGAGCAATATTATAAATCCTAAAAGTCTTACTATAAAGCAGAATTCCATACCTTTTACATTTGGCTCTCAAATTCTGTTTTGAAAACAGCATTTTGAACACTAAGTTCAGAACATAAAAGATATGTAATAGTGAGGAAAGGGAAACACAGGTTTGCATTCAGTTCACACTGGTGCATAATCCCCGTTCTCCTCATAAGTACTAAAAGGTAAAGGAAAACATATTTGAAAATCACCACTTGGATTGGTTGCAATCTGGCTTTTTGATTATTTGACTATTTGCATTGGGGGAAGAAAAAAAAAAAAAAAAAAACAATTTCCACTTGATGATTTTATATTACTCTCATTTCCTGCCTGCTAACACTTAGATACTTTTTTCCACCTAAGGATAGCCAGCAGATAAAATACATTAACAAAACAGATGTTCCAAGAAATCACAAATTTTTCTTTTTCCTGTCTTTTGCCCTCCAGCCTTTGATTTGTGTTTCAACAGATTTTTAACAACCATAATTATTCTGACATATTCTCTCAATTGTTAGGTAAAAATGTCAAAAATCCAAATGACTAAAAATAATTTTCTATGACCTTTAGTCAGTGAAAAAGAAATGAGAGAACAAATAAGGCAAGTGTATATGGAGAATACCATATTCATGTGAATTAGTGCATTCCACCTTTGGAATAAAGCTAGACATACATTTCTAAAGCTGTCTCAAGTAACAGAAGATTGCCCAGTATAATGCAGAGCTATTTACTGATGGACTTTTTAAGTGTGAAATAGCAAAGGCTACTCAAAATAACACTAGAATTGCAAGGTTTGTGCACTACCTATCGCAGCTCTGCAGAGAAATTTTAGTGCTGAGAAAAAAGTGAGTATTTTTGGTACTCCACCACAGATACAACAAATCCAACAACTAATTTTGGAAATCCAAATCCAGAATACTTTGCTACATATTTCAACACAAGGCAGGTACAGAGATCAACTGTGACTAGTGCTACGTGATGGGCAAGTGCTTACTGACCACTGGTAATGGGAGGATGGTGATATTTGTTACAACTTGCATGCTACAGGACACATCACTGACAACTGGCTTTATATGGCGCTCATGCAAAATCTAGAGCTCTAAAAACACAGTATAGATATATTCAAGTGACACTAGAGCCATAAATACTGTTATCAAGCTATAAAGCTAATAAGTCCAGGACTCTGAAAGGTCAAGTGACTGAACAGGCATAAACAAGTTCTTAATAGATGTTTTCTTAAGCTTCTGCTCTACAACAGTAAGAGAGGCATATTGTTTCTCAAAGCAGTCCTGAAAATTCCCATACCTCTGCTTGCCAATTTGTTTCCTAGAGTAACTACCCAACATTATTCAATTGACTTTTCAAAGGCACAACTTGGGCATCTGTTTTCGTCACAGTTAACTCACATTCTCCATAAAGTTACCCTGAGCAATCAAGAGTTGCCAATAACTAACGGTCAAGAATCTGAACTGCAAGAATACAACAAGCAGGTAATAAAAACCTTAGTTTCCTTCAGTGTTGCTAGCAGTCATAAGCATGAAAGTTAGCAAGAGAAACCTTCCCTTTAAATTTTAGTTTAATATCACAAGACTAATTAATTGTGATTTCATTAATTAGACACTTCCTTGAATGCTTTTTTTGTCTCCCCTTAGAACTATGTATATTGCAGAGCTCAAAGTTCAGTTACAGGAGGAAAAAAAAAAAGACTATTATTCAAAATAGATTTCTTGATATAGCTTCTAGAATTATTAGATAAATAATAACTAAAATGATTTTACAGAGTAATTGAGTCAACTTACCCTTTCCTGTCCAGCTGTATCCCAAATTAGGAATTTATGCAACTCATTTTGATACTGTACAGTTTTGGTCATAAATGAGGCTCTGGAAAAAAATATAAATGTCTTGTTAGAGTGTTAACATAAACTTTTAATAAGTTTATGCACTTCACTTTTCAATGATATAGTAAAAGACTGGGGAAGCATCTACAACATTTAGATATACATATTGGTCAGAAAAACATCCTCAGCATCTTTTATAAGCAGCTCTAGAATGCTGTCCAACCACACTTCCTTCAATACATGTAACAACATAAAAGGAATACAACTGGATCTTCCAACGGTGTCCACCTGAACAAGGAATTCTGTCTTCAGGCAGCATCACCATGAGCAGTAGTAACCTTCCACACAACCTAAACCATGTTCAGAATAGTCTGCCCCTCCACTTAAGCAAAGAGCAAAGTGAGGACCATCTTCAGCACCAGTCTGGGATTCTTTCAGAAAAGAAACCCCTCAGCTGCTAATCTGTTGGTAAGTAGGCATCTTTAACCCTTTAAGATCTGACAGAATGATCCAGAACTCTATGCTAAAGCCTATTTTTTTAAGAAGGAAGATAAAAGAATAATTCCTACAGGATATCTTGCAATTCAACAGCAGCATTTATATCAAGTTAAAAAAAAAAAGAGGGTGGGGGCAGACAGGTCAAGAACATCACATTTTTTAAGAGGAAAGGATGAGACACAGCTGATCTTTATCAGCAGGATCTCTTCAGTCAAAAAGCACCTGAGACAGGAAGTTACTTTGATACCAAGCTCTCAGCATGACATGCAGCCTTGCTCTCCCATGAGCAAAGAATTGCCCCTGTCTGTGCAAAGCAACCTTAAGATCGGCGGAAACAAGGACCTCCTCGCCCATTCAATACATTTGAAAATTGAATATTGCTCCTCTGAGAGGCATCTTTCACATATCCTTAGATATGATACTAATTGCATTAACAATTTTGTTAGTTACTCAAAAGAATGTACATTACTAACCAAGAGAACCATAAACCAAATTACCGTACTAGCTAGATCTCTTCTCCCTCTTTTTTGAATTTGAATTTAAAAAAGAACAGCAATCTCACAATAAATAGACTCTGAAACTAAATAGTGCACGAGAAAAGCACATTGTTCCCTTAACAGAAGGATACACAGTAGAATTTATTCATAACCCTGAAGCCCTAATAGGATTTTGTTAGCTAAAATTAGCAAGACAAAATGGGTCAAGATCTTACACATAAAAATGGAAGCTATAGAAGCACAGAATATACTCCTAGCTTTCCTAAGGTTTCGCACACACTAAGACCACAGTGCCTTCATTGCCACATTTTGCTCTCACACACTGAAAGCTCATGTGTTCTTATTAGGAGGAGCAAATATACATTCATGTAGTTTGGACTGAGTGATTAAAATAATTCAAGTTTACTTTAATCTGTTTCTTACCCTATTGTTGGATTGATGTTGGGATCAAAGCTGTCTTCTACAAATCTCCACACAATGCTTGACTTGCCCACACCAGTGTCCTGAGAAAGAACAGTAACAGTTGAAAGAGATGACAGTTACTATGAACTACTAATAAAAATTATTTTTGTCATCGAATCTTGTGTTATGCTCCACATGGGTAACATGTTCCTGCAGATAATCCCCGAGAAGTTAGAAATATATTAATTTAGATGAATATGGAAGAAAAAAAAAAGAATGAAAAAAGGTTTCAGAAATTAAACCAAATTGTTGCTTAAAGTTTAAAAAAACCCATGCTCATACACTTCATATGAATTTATTCGAGTGTGTTTTTTGCAAAGCTCCAAAGTGTATTTGAATAAAAGCTGTTTAAGCATGGAAAGACCTTCTACCGCTCAGTAAAATAAACTGTAACTGAAGATGGTACTTCATTCCTGCAAGACAATTGACTGTCTTAAATTGTGCAAGTATGACACGCTCATTTCAAATTCTGACTAATGCTGTCCCACCCTGCGTAATGAAAGGCCTGAAGTTTCTTCTGTGACGCACCTGAAGCATGCGTCAAACAACTCTACGGGGGAACAAATGGCAGAGGGAAAAATGGAAGTGTAAAAATGTAAGATTTCTAGCAGTTCAAAACAAATCTAATGCCAAGTCGTATAGGTACATGTACCACCAACTTGAGGGTAAAAAAAGTAAATGCAAGAGAGGAGGCACTTAAGAGTGAAATACCGTACACCATCAGCACCAAAACCATTCCTCATAGCACCTAGACTTTTTAAAATGGCAATTTAGTTAATGTACCTGAAGATCAACTTTTCACTTTACATCTTCACATTTGTTAATAGTTTTTAAGAAAAAGAATTGCCAAATGCTTTACTGGATGTAAAGTTCTGTTTTGTTTTCATGTTTCCTCACCCCTTTTGAAAGGTGAGCACTACAAGGAGCTCAGGGACAGCATGTATGTGTGTGTTTACCTTGCCAAGTTATTTCCCTGTCAAGAAAAGGCTATACAGAAACGCATTACCTCAATTCTGTGATTTATAGCTTCCAGACCCCAATAAGAGCAGAAGCCTTATAGAAAGAAATGCAGATGCAGTTTTTGGGTCAAGGTCCTGCTTTTCAAGGTGCTGGTTCTCCCTGCCCGGCATCACTGGAGGCTCCACAGGGAGGGCGAGCAGGGTAAACAGCACCTATCCCAAATACTTCCCCACCATTAGGAGGCACAGAAACCTGTCATTTATCCCCCCTAAGAGCAGCGTGGCCATTAGGGACAGGAAACAACCTTGCTTGTCACGCTCTACAAAATGCAGAATTTAGATATAGACAGGAAAAAAAAAAAAAAAAAAAAAGCTAGGCTTATTCAAAGAGAGGCTCTCCAAAGTTATCAGCTCAAATCAAGTTAGGGCACATTTTTGCTCTCTAGATTTTTGCAGCCACTTTAGTTTTGCTCGAAGCCTCATTTTCTTTCCCACTACTACTATTCAGAGAACTTTTAAAGCCTAAAAAAAAGAAAATGCTGTTAAAGCCCATGATACCAAACCGAGTGGGGCAAAAGGGGATGCCCCAAGGCACTGGGGAGCCCGCAGCCTCAGGCAGGGCGCAGGGAAGCGCCCGGGGCGCCCCAGGTTTCCTCCCTTCTCTTCTCCCCATAGTGGGGCAAGTCCCCCCACGTAGGGGGTGCCCAGGGAGGCCTCCGGCCGCGCGGGGAGGCCGCTCGGGCCGGGCCGCGCTCGACGGAGCTGCCGGCG